>BMAW01130694.1:554260-584610 GCA_019974015.1 Nephila pilipes | reverse complement strand
AACTATGCATTTCACATCATTTACATAACTCAGTGACGTGCCTTTACTCTGAAATTTGTATAATTTTCTGGCCACTCCTTTTAGGTGTTGCATAGTGTGTATGCATATATATATACATTTATGCATACGTGTCATATATATATGTACATATATATACACATGTACATTTATGTATATATACATACATCATATGTATACATATATACGTATACATACACACACAGACACATACATATATTCACATTCCTTTCAAGTAAAACAGTAATATGTTCCAGAACATTATATACATACATATATAATGTTCTGGAACATATTACTATTTAAACTTAAAAGTTGATTGTTGACAGTACTGCCAGAGATGTAAGAAGCCAATTTTAACAACCAAGATCTTTTATTTCTCAGAGTTACTTACATCTGGATATAAAATATACATTATGAAAATACAGCAATGACCTACATGCTAGTTAAAGCAGAAGTAAATGAAAAAGGGAAAAAAAAACACAAGCTTTTACATTGGGGAGAACCTGGATTCACCTTGAGTTATTGCAGAATGTTTTCAAATTCTATAATGAAGCTGGGAAGTTTTGGTTAATTCACACAACTCAAGAATTTAAATAGTAGTTTTCATGAGAGAAGATTAATTGGAATCAATTTGGAATGATGTTAAAAGTAATAATGTAAAAAAAGATGATTATTCAGGTTCATAATATATATATATATATATATATATAACAATATATATAACAGTGGGTCAGTCAATATTCAGGCAAAATTGTTTTCTTTTCCTTTAAAAAGTTGATTTAACAGTGTTTGCTTATCCAAGCTTACTTAGTTCTCAGTCTAAAAATAAACTAAAAATGAAACTCAAGAATCAAATTCAAATTGAGAAATAAAAACTTACAGTATGAGAGATAGCTTGGTCACATGCCAAGGCACAACAACTTTGAAGAAAAACAACAAAATAAAAACTTTGAATTTGGTTGGGATTCCCTATTTCCTTATGTAATTTTATCTGTTTCTGAAATTGCGTGTGGGTGGGGACATGCATCCTCCCGACTCACTCCGGATCCACCACTGTACATATTTATGATGAATTACACAAAGGATTTTCATTAATTCATTTGGGTCATAAATTTTCCCAGGAATTACACTAGTTTTTATATCCTGTAGTATCAATGAAAATAAGTTTTACAAAAGTATAATGGTAACTGTTTAATTTCATAATATTATACAATAAGATGAGGAGATAGGATTAACCAATCATGTTACAGGGAAGCTCTTAAAACATTCTCATTTATTCTATAAAACCTTACTACATTCTTATTTATGCTATAAACAAACTATGCTATAAAAATTATTTAGCAAGGTTTCTGAGAAAAAGAAAATTCATTCAATAGTTTTTTGTTCCTCATGTGCATTGCTTGTGATGTCTGTTTTAGCTTATACTTGTGTTTACTTTCATGTACTATGTGTATGTGAACAAGATGTCATCATTTTAAATAAATAGCTGTTTAATTAGAATAGATCTGCTACTTTAATGACTATACCACATTTAATATATGAAAGGAGTTGGTAACTCAGTTATATATAAATACTTCCTAAAAAAATTTAATAAATTTACAATTGGAAAATTGAATACATGTGATAATTTTGCAGCTTCTTAAAAATATTTTGACTTTTTATAAAAATAATTGCTATATCTTCTAAGCATTATTCATTAACGAATTAAAAAAAACTTAATAAGGTAAATCATCTATTTTTCAAAAAAAAATAGATATTTTTTAATAGAAACAAATATTATAAATGTTTAAAGCAATAAATAAAATATTATTACCAACCTTTCCAAAATCTGTACAATCAAATAACATGGAGGGCTCAAACAAATCAGAAGAAGAGATATCAAATACATTCTGAGAGGTCTGAAGAAATGTACGGATATTTTTCAAACACAAAAACTGTAATAAAATTTAAAATGCATTATTTTAAAATTTTAAGAAATACACTTACTCCAGTAAAATAATTTTCTAATCAAATTATAGGTCCTTATATTATATTTACTGACATTTTTAATACAATATTTTTTTAAATAAAAACAATGAACATTTAGAAAAAGTTATTTAAGAAATATTTTGGCATGCTAATATCAATCTAAAAGAATTAAATTTTTCTGCATAAAGTCAGGAGGAATAAGAATAATCAAACAATATTAAGGAGAAAAAAAATTATCCCAAAATGAAAAGTCCTTAGAGAACAATACATATTATGATGTCAAATTTAACTTTTCATAATCTAATTTTAAAAAAAAGTATATATCTCCAACAAATAAATATAAACTTTGGTACTTTTCCATTTTGCTGGTGCAGGCAATAAAGTCACCAAAAATGATACAACCCACACCAAATAGAATATCTTTTTTATGTGTATACTGTGTGTTGTCACCAATAAAGTCTGCTTGAAGACATTTCTGATTATGTGGAAAAGTACTTAAATTTTCACTAAAAGTATAGGTCTGAGATATTTTTAATACCTTATCAATTTAGAATGAAGATTACAAATTAAAATTTTCATTTAAATCAAAATGTCATATACATGCACAATTATTATCCTGTTTCTTTCAAAATCAAAAATATTAATATAAGAAAATTAAATAATCTGCTAAAAACTTTAAAACACATAAAAATATAATTTTTAAATGTCCAGATTCTCTTCTAAGATTAAGAAAAAAAAAGTTAATTGGTCATTATAGATATGGTTTTAAAAAACTATATACATAACATCAAAATTTAATTAAAATAAATATTTTCATCAACATAAAAATTGACGTAATTGTTCAATTTCTTTCATACACATTAATCATCAAATCGAAATAATTTTCATACCTGATTTTATAATTTATTTAATTAACCATATGCAAAAGATAAAGCAGAAGATGATAATTCATCAAAATTATTTTTTTGTACATTTTAAACATGCAATTTTTTTTAATTTTATTCACTGATAAATTTAATTTAATTTTATTCACAATTTTTATAAACTTAGAAAAAATTTATTGAAGAACTTGTACAAAAGCAAAGTTAATTATATATCTAAAAAAATTTGAGTCAGATGTGAAAAGAAAAAAAGAAGTAAATGGTATAGTAAGGTGAAAGCAAAATATTTAGCTTTCATGACTAAAATGAGGTCAGAATGTACAAATTCAAAATGTAGGCAAAGTAGAATGCTATATAATATCTTCTTATAATAAATTTCACAAAAATGTATATTAACAGCTAAAAGATATCATTTTAAGTTTGCTATTGAAGTAACTATTAATTACGAAGCTTGTAAAATATTTTTAAAGATAATAAGTAGAACATTTTGAAGAAAAAAATATAAAGTTCATGGAAAGTATCACGAAAAGATTATAATTTTACACTAAATTAAAATCCACCCAAATAAAATTCTTGACAGCAGAGGCATATCATCCATTAGACAGGACTAAACACTGGAGGTCCAGAAATAAGTTCAAATGAACATCTTATGTATAATATTTTTAAACGATGGAAATAATATCGAAAAATAACAATCGCTGCCTATTATTGATATTGTCATGATTGACAAGTTCCACAACAAACAGGAGTCATCAATGAAAACAAAATGTTTTAGTTAAAAAACAACAAATTATTTAGAATATGTTAAACAATCATTTTTAAACAAAAACAAACACAATATAATCAACAAAACACAAAATTCGTTCATGTCATTTCTTAATCAATTCCTAATCCGCAATGTTCGTTACAAAATGAGGACTTATACGAAAACTGATAGATACCTGAGACATTTGCGGCCGTAAACTGATTTCCTTCAGATCTATACATCCAGAAATTAATTTATTAAGAAGTTGACACAATACCACCCCATCTCGCAAGGTGTAAACTAAATCTAAAACTTGAGCAGATGGCCAAGTTACTCGGTGATCTGGTAATATTACTTGTTGTTTAATTAACCATTCTGCACATTCTCTCCAAAGAGTTTCGGCCATTTTTTTCAATTCATAACAAAGACCGTAAGCATTAATGAAATGTTTTTCTCATTTCGAAATCTCTTAAAAATAAACAAACCATGTTCTGGTCATGTTAATTTGTTACCAATAACAATCAATTTTTATAGAAGAGAGGAACCAGATAGACCGGAAAAGAACTGCTAGTTTTTCGACATGGCAACAAATAGCGGTTACTGATATATTTTCGTCCCATAAGTTCAATCTGCTTATGGAGTTCGTATTCTTATATCGAATGTAGTACAATTATTGAAACTACAACTGGTGTTGTTAAAAGGTTTAAGACCTCATGCAGTGTACTCTCGGATTAATGAAATAATTTTTTCATGATTAAGTTTTTCCTGCCATTGGGTGGAATCGTGGGATGGAAGGAACTGAAGATACTTGGACACGAAAAATTTCATTGGTGATAAATCACCATATATAATAATATGTATAGATAATTAGATCTGAGTAAAAGAATTCATATGCTATTCTATTTGACGCCTTATGAGCTGTGCATGTTAATCCGTAAAAGGGAATTTCGCGATTTTGAAAATCACGTTAAAAATGGGGTTAAAATGCCTTTTCGAAAGTGATGAAGAAAAATAAAAAAAGGATTGAGCGGACATGTGTTATTATTACATAGACGGCAACGAAAAGTCTACACAGTACAAAATTATTGAGGAATCTTTACTTAAGAAGTTGAAGAATTTTTCCAATAAGGATCCAGATGTTTGAAAATGGAAAAGAGAAAATTTGGTTGACACAAGAAGGAAAGATCGCTATCCTCTCCCAGGGGCGTATCACCCGTGTTTAACACAGTCAGTAAACCCCTTAGGAGAAAAAAAGAACACCACTGTTCTGTGACTTTCCATTATGAATACATAAAATGTTTTCATAACTTTAATAATTATCAACCACTTCAAATAATAAAACTGCAATTTCTGTATAAAATGAAATGTAGTAAATATCATTTTCAGTGTGCATGACATTCCTCCTCCTGTCTAGAGCATAAACTCTCTTCAAATTTTTAATTTCTTCAACAGCAATGAAAATATTCTTCTAAGAGAGATGTAAAATTTTTAAAAAAGTAAAAACGAGCTCGAAAATGGTGTAAATAATGTATTTTTTAAAAATATAATCAATATAAAGGATATAATCGTATTTAAAAAATTTTAATGCGGCAGATCTCGAAACTGTGTGTGACGTATATAATTAATTTTTCAATAATGCAATTAATACAAAATAATTAATTGTATTTAGAACCTTTTTATGAGATAATATATTTTTTTTAAATACTATCAAAATATATAATTGTATTTGGAACTTTTTATATATGAGAGAATTTATTTTTTAAAATACCATCATTTATTAAATATATAATTGTATTTGAAACCTTTTTATGAGATAAAGCATTTTTTAAATACTATCAATTAAAAAATATATAATTGCATTTGGAACTTTTTTTATGAGATAATGTATTTTTTTAAATACTATGAACATAAAATACATATTATATTTTTTTTATGTAGCGGAGCAAAAAAAATTGAAAAAAGAATTCATTTTTTTTAAATATATTAATTTTTAAAGGTATAAATGTATTTAGAATTTTTTTTTTATGCAGCTGAAGAATAAGTCTTATCATGCTACTTTGTAAGACTCGTTAATTCATCACCGTGTATAAATTAGGAGACTGCCACATTAAAATGTGATAGTCAGTCGAAAAATTGTTGAGCATCGGGACCTTTTCAAACAACGACGGGGAACAGAAAATGACCTGAAATGAAACAAAGGGGATTCCAATGCGTAACCCAACTAATTTTTTATTCAAAAGGGTTTCAATTATTTAAAATTTCGTCATTTTGGGCTATTAATTACGCAATTTTTCATGTCTGATGAAACACACGAGCATTAGCAATACCTGCCCGCTCTGCAGATACCCCAGTCCCTTGCAGTTTGATGAGGAGGAGCAGGATGCATGAACAGGGCGAAATTGGGCCCCCCCAGAAAAAATGGGAGAATGGGTTGGATGGCTTGAAAGGAGCATAGCTCGGGTCCAGTCATTCGGCACATTCTCCCATTTTTCTGGATTCCTTTCCTTGATAACGTTGGGCCAGATATTATGATAAGGGTTTCATGGTCATGTGAGAAAGGTTCCTCAAACCTATTTTATTCAACGCGTGTACCTTCTTCATTCTTCTCCTTCTTAATAAAAAGACAAGAACACAAAGTGTCTTCCTAATATTAAGGAATGCAGTTTGGCAGAATGTTTTGTTTTCAGCACTTTTTGCATCTGGAAGCTGGGTAATCGTTACAATTCGGGTGTTTTTGAAAAGAAACCCTATGTTTTGCTCGTTTTTTCTCCAGATCCATTCATCGGGGGGATTGAAGCAGAGTGAAAGTATTTGAATGATGGAAAAAAACGGACATGTTTGGAGATAGAAAGGGGTCTGGAGTTCGATGGAAGGACACAAAACGCGTGTTTTAAATGCCACCATAGGAGGTGTACCTTAGGACGGACCCGAGAAACACTTTGAAAAGAGAAATATACAAAAACCCTGGGACCACTTGCAAAAGGAAGGAAAGGTACCTATGGTAAACATTCTTAGGGTCCAACGGTTAAAGAGACATATAATCGGACAATGTAAACCAGAAACTCGTACAGTGCCAGAGGAGGAAAGGAAAATCATTTGTCAGAAAAGAAATACAATCGGATAAAATCAACAGGAAACATGTGGATAAATTGGCTTCGTGTGCCAACGAGAAAAGAAATCTTGCACTGTAGGTGTCAAAGAGCAAACGCGAAGCAATCAGGTAATGTAAACAGGAAACGCATGAGATAAAGGACGGGAAAAAGTATTTTTTTTTAAAAAAATTATTTTATTTTATTTGTTATTATTTTTTATTTATTTATTTTTGAGCCCATTGGGGTGTTTAAATTCGAGTTGCCTCTGAGCGTGGAAGCTCATTTTATGACTTTACCTCTTATAGTCTGCGACGTTACTACACCTCTTGCAACGTGCAACAATCTATCGCGACCTCTTACAGGCATTTGAAGAATTATTTAGATGTTCCCGTTCGTTGCCCATAATGTGGCCAGCGCATGACGATAGATCAATTCTACTACCACCACGCGTTGGAACAACATAATGGGCAATCTCGTAAGCAATGCGTCTTTTGCTTCGGGGCGAAAAGTTGGGCTCATGTGGAAAAGAAATATCCCGACAACATGAAACACGTCTCCGAATGCTTGCAACGACTCCTGAACGACGCGGGAAATGCATCATCGTAGAGGGAGGACGACGGTGCTGAGGACGAAACACGTGAATGCAAAACTTTACAGTCCACATAGTCAAATGTTTGGTGGCCGCAAGGAAAGATTTAATGAATATGTCGGGTTTTACGATTCCGTTTTTGAAAATACTAACTGTTGGCGGTGTGAAGACCCAGTTGAATTTACAGAGGTGAGGAGTTTGGGCAAAGACGTGTACGGAATTGTACAACGCTTTACCAGAAGTGACTTGCATTGATTTCACCTCATGGGGAAACACGACGCGTTTGAAACATTCTGCAAGCGATCGTGTACATGAGTCAGCGGAAGGATTCCCACCAATTTGACGGATTCGGATCAGCTACCTCATTTTCACATGAATCGTCCGTTGCACAAGCACAGCATTGCTTTTCTCTGCACATTTTTCCCGGTGGGATCCAACAGTTGCTCCTGGAGAAGAATCGTAATAAGGATGTGGTCTGTTGGGACAACTAATCGGTATATGTGAGTGACCAGAGGTTTCATAAAAAATGGGGTGTGCCAATCCATCTGAAAGGTTGAAAGTTTTTAAACTGCGTCATCCCCCTCGACCGACGATACGAGATGACCGAAGATCATACTTCTCGATATTTGATATTACATGGAAGCAAGAAACTGTATTTGGAAACGGGAAATGTGGAGTAGGACGTAAGTTGATAGTTTCAACGAATTCGTGACGAACTCTATGAGTTGTCTTCCAATCAACAAAACGTCATGAACCAGATCAATGAGACGAAAATGGAACAAGAGACACATTGGTAATTGGCCGAGGTGAAGGCTAAAAGAGATGTGGTTAAAATGGAAAGAGACTTGTTGAAAATGGAAAGAGACGCGTTGAAAGCCAAAAAACATGAGAGAAAATTTAACAAAACACGTTAAAAATTGAACGAGACATGTTCAAAACTGAACGTGAAAGTTTGTTGACCGAAAACGCTAGAGTGAAAAGAGTCTTGACGAGTGTTGCTAAAATGTTTTCTGTTTTAGTCAATTGATTCTTAGCGTGAGTGTCTAATCACGAGTCACCTATGGGGAGAACAGCCGTGGTCCATGATTGTACTATATTACAAATGTGTAATATGTACCCAAAAAAGTTTTAAAAAACACAGGTTTTGAGCCAACTTTGGAAAGAAACGGGTCGGAGGATTCTTAAAAACTGCACTTTTGAATCCACTTATAAATGGAGAACGACCCAGGGAAACAATAACATGTGTTTCATGTTTGGAGACGCGTGTCCATCGCATGACCAAGATTAGGTCGGTGGGAAAAAAGGAATGGAAACAACATTGTTGGTGAAAAAAAAACTTTTGAGCTCAACACAAATCCTCAGCTCCACAGAAAAATATTATTCTGAAAAAAAAATTTTTTTAGCTGGGTGAGAAAAATTTTCTCAGCTGGAAATTTATTTTTAGACCTGGGTTTAAATACAACTCTGCTAAGGCTTCTTATTCTTTGCTACTCGTTAGTAAAAGAGAACAACTTCTTTCCTGAATTTTGATGATTTGTTTGAAGAGGTGTATTTGCCAGCACCCCTTTCACCTTTACCTCCGACTCCTGTGTCATCTCCCCGACCTGAGCTATCCTTTGTTGAATCTGTTGCCGAATCTTCTGAGCCATGTTCAACCGAATCCTCGGCAGCTTCTCCACGACCTAGGCCTTTCGTAGCCGAACCCACTTTCGCTTTGGTCGTTCAACGGGGTACGGATCATCCACGACGCAAACGATCCCATTCCAAAGTGGAGAAGAAGCATTCCAAACGGAGCCGTCAGATGAGGGGGAAAGCTCCCGCAGACATACTTCCCGAGATTCCAGGCCCAGCGATCCCAGATCTCATGCCTAAGATGCCAGGCCATGTTATCCCAGAGCCCAAGTGGCAAACCTATGTGATTCCAGAATCAATCTTCGTCATGTACCCGCTTTTGGGAGACGTTTCCTTCACTCGTCTTGGGCAGAAACCCGTCCCCAAATCTTTTTCCACCACCATAGGTTGGCGGTTTTTAGTTGCCGCGACGATGGCTACATGATCACCAATGGCGTCGTGTATTACGCTCTGAATGAGAGTTGTCCAAAGACATTGTCCAAATGTCTTCACTACGTTATCATTGATACGGTCTGTCTCGCTAATCCAAGCACAATTTTGAACTTTTCAAAACTGTTTACCAATCATCTTCTCATTGAAGTACATCACCATTGTGACACTGAACCATGTGGTTGAGGTCTATGGCCCGTGTCTGTACTTTAACCGTAAAGAATGTCATCTTTGGCTGGTTACTCAAGGCATGAGCACTATTCTGCATTTTCCCATCAACTCCATTTATCTACCCTGAGCAATGTTGGTGACCAACATCCTGTCGGAGATTGAATAAAAGGAAGAGCGGTTCGTGGCCACCACATGTTGGAAATAAATTACTCGGATCCCGCCAGGAGGCGCCTTGTCTCGTGAGTGAGAGCGCACGGGTTCATGGGTAATATTTCGAAGAATGCTATTGCATCTTGACCGCTTAAGGCGGGTTTTTTCTTGTATTGGATATAATTGCTCCTGACCGCATAAGCTGGTTGAATTAAAATATGGACTGTTTGGAAGCTTGTAAAGTTTTGTAAATTGTATAAATATTCGATTATGTGTGATTGGCACGTGGAGTCCTTAAATAAATGTGTATTGAAATAACTGCTCTCCCTATATTTTGGACTTGGTGGATAAGACATCTCCAACACCACATCAGTCACTCTTCAGCTCTCTGACAGAATGGATACCTTCCCAGATTCTCCTTTGTTGACCGTGATGCCGTTTACCTTCCCGAAAAGGCCGGTGCCATAGAGCATGTAATCCGGCAAGGGATGGTGAAACCTTTCATCACCAAATAGGAGCCCTAAGACAAACGCGTCTTTGTCTCGTTTTTCTCAACGACCTGGGTTTCAGAAGAAAACGCATTTGGACAATTTCAAGCGCACGATGATGGAGGCCAAGGTGTAAAATTGGTTTGATCCCGAGGCGGTCCAGTGGGACATAATTTCACAAGGATTGTAGAAATCCCGATCGAACTCTGAACAATACTGAGAAGAGAATGGGTTTCATTTATAACAACCTATTTATTATCAAATGCTTCTTTACCTTTGGACTGGGAAAGCTGGATGCAGGCATGGTACACCCGATTCAGACGACCAGTGTTCCGTGCTCATCTACGAGTTGCCACCGTCCAGTCGCAAGAGTCGAGCGGAACCCAACTTGTATCGGAGGAGTTTTGAACTCTACAACCAGATGTTGTACTATTGAACCGTATTGGAACCCAATACCTACTATCCCATCCCTGCCAGCACGCACTATATTTTGATGACGATTTAATAGACTGTCTTTGATTTGGATGTGGTACCCGAAACCGTCTTACAGACACTCCTGCAAAATGCCTTTCGTCTGGGTGATTTCCGAAAGGCGAAGCATTACCGCTAACAAACGTACAAGCTTCCTCCCCCGGTACCGGTCCATCCTCCTGTCGAGGAAAGATCCACCCTCTGCAAAAAACATTTGTCAGAACCGATAACGAAGAACCCCTTCGAAGTGCCTAGCAGATATAAGAAAATGCGGATCGCCCCGGCCACGAGATGAATCCAGAGACCTCCGACACTTGAACCTGCTACGGCAGAGTTTGTACCTCAATCGGTGCATCCTTGTCCTTCAGCATTTGTAGCAATCACTCCTCCAGCACTTGTGGTGGTATCTCTTACAGCACCTGTGGCATCTCCTTCAGCACTTGTGTTGACCACTCTTCCAGCTCCTGTGGCAGTCTCTCCTCCAACTCCTGTGGTAGTCTCTCCTGCAGCACCTGTGTTGACCACTCTTCACCCTTAACCTGTGTTTACCAGCCCTCCTTAACCATAGACTATTGCACCTGTTGTTTCCCCAGCTCTACCTGAACCTACCTTGACGGATGACCAGGCATACGATGATATAATAACCATGGTGTTTGCATCTGGGGATTTTTCGGAACCTCTGTTTGATGAATACTCGGTCCCAGAGAAAATCTCTACCCCTTCAGTCAACCTTAACGAACCCCAGGTGCTTCATACCGTACCACCCATATTTCATGAGCAAGATCTGTTTCCTTTTTGAATGGGTTCGAAAGCAGCTTGGCATTGGAAGTAGACATGCCATTAGACTTGACCATACCAAAAAAAATTGTGATGACATCAAAAGTTATAAATCTTATCGGACTGGGTTCAAACCTATTAGACCAATAGATTTGAGTTGTAAAAAGATCTTAGTGTAAAATCTTTGTAAATACTTGTAAATTATTTTTGTAAATAAAAATGATTATTAACTGAAACTTGTGTCATTTTTTGTCCAAAAAAACACCAATCTTGGGAATAGGCTTTTTTAAATATTGTTGCTCCTAATCATACACGCGTATTTCTGAGTGCATATTCATTCCAAAGTTTAAGTGTCATTTTTTTTTTGACGGAACAAGTCTTGAGACAACGCCTTCGCTTTAAATATTAAAGGAACAATTTCGGCATCGGATCACCATTGTCTTGAAAATGTGGGTCGGTGGCCGGATCGCATCACGTATTACGAATCCGACTATCCTTATTTCGCTTTATTTGAACCCAACTTGGCGTTCATATTCCCCGCCTATTTGGGAAAACGGTGGTCGTCTTTACGAGTCACTTAGATTTAACGTGAGATCCGGGTGTGGAATCACGCACGTTTCAACCCAAGAATCCGAATGCCTATTCCGTAGACGTGACGTCCTGTACGACGATGGCAGACTCCTACGTTCGCTAGTTGGATGCGTGGGAAATGCATCGGGAGGACACTATCCCGCGGCGTATCGAGTGTCCCCAAGAAAGGAAACAGACCTTTGAGACGCACGTGGAACGCTCTCATCGGCAGGCGTTGTCCAATAAGCTGCCAGACTAGTCGTTTGACGTCATCTTTCCGCTCCTGAAGGGTATATAAGGCGAGACACCAGCAGCAAAAGGCATTCTAATTTTGACTCAGAGCGCTCTCTCTCCTTCACTTAAAATGCTTCATGCCATTCTCTTTGCACACGCAAACATCTTCCACTATCTAGGAAGTCCTATGCCTGTCGAACTGTCTCTGGCCACCATCCCGATCGATAGAAGTGATCCGCAGGCAACCGTCTCCACCGTAGACTAAGGATCAGAGGACCAACCGGTACATCAACGAACTCCTACGCCTCCCTCGGTAAATCCCTAGCAGTGTGCTGGTGCAGCATCTCAACTTCTATATGAGGGGTAAATATGGATACCTGGCGAATGGGTAAGAAAGGTTCGTCTTCTTCAAAGGTGTGAACCAACAGAAAATGTTCAGAGACTTCAGATTAGAAACCATATCCCTAGATATTCTGCCCAAATATAGGGAGTTAAACGATCTCCCCTTGCCCAAACACCTGCATAATGACGTACATGAGGACTTTGACATTTCAGAGTGCACCATGGTCAAGAGCTACCGATTTGCAAAGTATCTCAGTAAGATACAAACTATCACCCGAGCAATGGAAGTGAAATGAATAGACTGATTTTTTGAAAAAAAAAAGACGTTTTACCTTAAAAAGGGGACCTAGTCGGTTGCTTTTGTTGACTCAGTTCCCTTTTTTTCAAAACACACATTGTGCCAAGATTGGAACGTGTCCTTTTAAAAAACACTTGTGATGTCTGTGTCTTTTGCGTGCAGAAAAGACTTTGCTAATGATTGTTCTCAGGGTTGGACTCATATGTTAAGAGGACTGAATTGTACATCCTCAACCATGGAAGCCATCCGCAAGCGACAGGATGCGTTATCACGTCACACATCCGCTCTTGTCGGGTATAAAAGGCGAGTCACTCGCCACAGCCAGCCATTCTGATTGTTTCAGTGCTCTCCTTCGATATATCTTGTATTGCCTTTTTTGCTCATACCAACATGTTTCAGTACAGTTGGCAACCCGTGCCGTTGAGGTTGCCTTAATCCACATCCCTAAGAATGGTTCCAATCTCGAAGCGTTCGTCTTGACCGTGTACCACTCCCACCTGCCGATGAGCACCAAGGATCGGTATACCTACGGGTGGATGCATCAGCACCTTCACCTGCCGCTGGTCATCCCAAGAAGTGTGCCCCTTGAGTGGTTGTCGTTTAGAGTGCGGGGACTGTACGCTCACCTGGACCAAGGGGAAGGAGGAATGGTGCTAATCAAGGGCACCGAACAGAAGCATCTCTTTGCCTCGTATGGAATACCGGTCGTGTCAGAGGAGCACCTACCCAGATAAAGTAACTTGCATGATACCATCGTACCCACCTATTATCACGACGACATGCACGGAAACACCCCTGAATGCTGCTTGGTTTAGGCCTACCGTTTCACTCGGTACATGCAGCGTATCGAGCAGATGAACAAGAAATTGCAATACAAACAATGTCAAAAGGACTGCTAAAATGGATTGACAAAAAACTTGGACTGACAAATGGACTGAAAAATACTTGGACGTTTATGCCGAAAAAAGGAGGACTCAATGAGTTGACTTGATCCACCTTTTTTTCAAAACACATGTTATGCGAAGATTGGAATGTAATATTATTGAAAACTTGTAAAAACCAATTGGATTGACAGTTAAACTTTTTTTCTCATTGTGCCAAGATTGGAATGTAATCTTTTCAAAATTTATGAAAACCCATTGGATTGTAATACAAGGTTGTATGCAATAAAACTTTTTGTTTCTTTTCCCAGTGTCATGATGGCTACTCAAACCACCCATCTTGGGTTGAATACTCACACGCCACTCTATGTGAAAAAAAAGTCGAGCCGAAGACTGCACTACAATAACATTTTTATTAAAAACTAGCTGTACCCTGCCACGCATTGCTGTGCCTCAGTCTGGTTAAATGAAAAGGAAAGAGCTTGTCCATCCAGCCAATTGCGAATCTTATAATGGGCATAATTTTCTTTAATGGATAGTCTGGTTTAATTACAGAGATTTAATCTTAATAATAACTTAAATGCAAAAATACAAAAATAGGTTCATGCAGTTCACAAAATATTAATAAACATAGAGAAATGATAAACAGCCCAAAACTGATAAAAAAAATTACATTAATTTAAATAAAAAAAAAAACAGTCTTATATATAAACAGTTAAAATAAATACATATTTTTACTGCAAGTCGTTTTCCATTAAACAGCTTTGGCTGGTTGATATTTCGCAACATAATTCGCCCGCTAAATTTCAACTGCAGCATGTGGGATGGCATTCTTTCAGAACATTTTAAGATTCAATGCGACAATGAAATGCATTGACAAATCACAAAAATATATAAGAAATATTAATAAACCAAAATAAATGTATAACACAAAAATATATAAGAAATAATCATAAGCAAAAATTATATAAATGCAAATCACAAAAATAAATAATCATAATAATAAATTAAATACATATATATAAATAGGTTCATGTAGTTCGTAAAATAGTAGCAAACCAAATTAAATGCATATCACCAAAATATATAAGAAACAATCATAAGCAAAAATTAATTAAATGCAAAATAAATAAGAAATTATCATAATAAATGCAAAAATACATAAATAGGTTCATGCAGCTTATAAAATAGTAAAAAACATAGAAATGATAAACAACCCAAAACTGATAAAAAAAATTACATTAATTTAAATAAAAAAAAAACCAGTCTTAAACAGTTAAAATATACACAAATTGAAAATGGCTCTACCCTGCAGTCCTTGAGGGCAAACGGTTAATTTTACAATGCTTCAGGGTACACAACATTCTTTGTTTTTCCATTTTCAGTGTAGATATGTAGATTGTCTGGTTTGCCTACTCTGGAACATGCAACATATCATTGTCCATGAAAGAAGCAATCTGCCTCTAAATCTAAGCCGTACAATTCTAAAGATTGCCTCTGAGCTTTATTGATAGTGATTGCAAATGCCAATCAAATTGGGAATTGCAATCTCTTAAACTGAAATGGCATATCTGTTGGTATCATAGGAATGCGAGGAATGAGGACATCTTCACCATTGAAAGGTCCTGTCAAAATTGTTGCCTCTAAGACGTTGCTCATTAATTTAGCAGCGTACCATTACACAGCTTTGACTGGCTGATATTTCGCAACATGATAATTGGCACACCAACTTTTAATTGCAGTATGAGGGGGGGAGCATTCCTGGCAGATCAAGGGAATTCAAAAATTCTGTAGGGTAATTCACTGCTTCATTTACTTCCACAACAGTGTCAACAGACTTATAGGTGACTGTATCATTTTGAATGCGAGACTGAATGATGTTGTTAAGTTGGTAGACGTCTTTGTTCTTGGCAGCAAGAATAGATTTTTCACTCAGCCAATTGGGATTCTTAAAATTGGTTTGAATGTCAAGAAATACTCATTCAACCAATTCTCCTTTGGATGTCACCAAATTGTAGAAGTTATGAGGTAATGAAATTTTCCCTGAGGCAAAATCTACTGGCACCTTTCCGTTTGCAATTCCCAACAATTGATTTGAGAAAATTTCAGCTGATCGATCATTTTGCAACTGGACACGCATATTTGTAGTTAATTTCAAGGTCTTCATATGTAGCCACAAAGCAGAGTGTTTCAAAGAAGCCTTTATTTCATCTGCTGGTGTTGATCGAGGAATTACAGGTAATTTTGCCTGAAATCTCCTGCAAGCAATATTAACGCGTTCCCAAACGGTCTAGTGTTTTCACGCAAATCTTGTAGTGATCGATAAAGAGCTTCAAGCGATTTTTTTGTGTGCAATTGTGCATTCATCCCAAACAATAAGTTTGCATTTCTGCAATACTTTTCACATGCCTGATGTTCAGGAAATATTGCATGTAGGAGTTTCAATAACTTGAATGTTCAATGGCAGTTTCAAAGTGGAATGAGCAGTTCTTCCCTCTGGTAACAATGTTGCAGCTATACCTGATGACGCAAGAGCTAAGGCTATGCATTTTGGGATCGTACTGCTGCCAGAATCAATTTGATTAGGAATGTTTTACCAGTTCCTCCAGGCGCATCTAAGAAGAAGAATTTTCCATTCCCACTATTGATAGTTTGCATGATTTGATCATAAATGCATTTTTGTTCATGCGTTATTTGATTAAACATACTACAAAAGATCCATTATGTTGCAGTTTTGCTCGTGACACAGATCTACATCAAATGAAGTAGCAGAAGATCGAGTTGGTGATGGCATTCCCAACTGATGGAGAACTTTGCAATTGTTAAGCACAAATCTTCAATCATTATCAATGCTTCATTATAGTGTTCTGCTGTGAAATCAATGCCAATATTAGAATTTTCCCTGCACATTCGATGAAAATATCTTCCGCTCTGTGTGATTTATTTTTCTCCCATAAGTTTGTAGGAGGTGAAGGACAACAGGCAGTCAATACGATTGCAAACAATGCACGAATTTGCTTTGGATGCGACGCACATTAATACATACATCCCAGTGTAGGTCATTTTCCAATAAATTTAGAGCATGATATGCACTACGAAAAGTGGAATGTGTAACCCTATTGACAGTCCTCAATTGTTGGAAAGGCACTGGACCAGGCACATTTACCAATAGCATACGTAGAAAGAAACATTCATCCTGATTCGGATGTACAGTATATAGTCTGCCAATTATCGTTTCTTTAAATATGCCAGGTTGTCCTATGACCTGCTCATCTCGTTTGCGTCACTCAAATACTTTTCTACTCGTATTCCATGTGTAATAGGTAGGCACTTCCGAATATAGCAGTGGTTTCGCAAATGCATCAATCTGGCATAATGTGAAGAAAGCAGTTAATGTTGTAGCTGGTGGATTTAGGGCTATTTGTTGTACATTTGTAGCTGTGAAATAAACACGTTGTCTATTTTCTGGATATACTGCTAAGTGAACAACGGCAGGACTTTGTTCGTGTATTGGAAACGAAAGAATTCGTCATACAGCTTCATTGCTGCTTATATATCTTCCAGTCTGATATTGTGCGACTTCATCGATATGCATAACTGCATTCCTATCACTT
This sequence comes from Nephila pilipes, assembly GCA_019974015.1. Lineage (NCBI taxonomy): Eukaryota > Metazoa > Arthropoda > Arachnida > Araneae > Nephilidae > Nephila > Nephila pilipes. Next base: position 567,257 of record BMAW01130694.1, on the reverse strand, counting down.
GTTTCTGGTTGCATACCAAAAACTGTCATGTCGCTGCCTTTATTAATATACTTACAAATATTTTTAATGGATTTCGGCAAGGAATTTTTTTTTTATGTACGGAAGCTGATTGACTGTACTTAAAAAGAAGAAAGAAGGTTCAGACTAAAACATATAAAATTGCAAAACATTTTTTTAAAAAAAAGGAACAAAACAGGAACAAAAAGGGGGAAATAAAAATACTAACGAAATATTTAACTTCAAACGTAAATCATTCAACACAGCTCAGTAGCGATGCAATGAGAAACAGAATATTTCATTCCACTTGAACAAAGCATTCCAAAAAGGTCAACTTCACTATATAGTTTGAATTCAAATGAAAATTAATTAACAGAACAGAATTCTCCCTAATTGCACTGAGAAATAAGAAAAACAATTAAAAAAACTAAATGAAGAACAATGAAAAAAATAGGCTATACTCACACAAAATCAACACTATCGTAAAAGACACAGCTCAATAGTAATGCAATGTATCACAAAATAATTAAGGTATCTGTCTACATTCAAAATGTAACAGAGAACTGGAAATATCACTAATGACGCGAGTAACATAACACTACCAAAATACAATGCTAAAGTTAATTGCAGTAAGAAGAACTGAACTACCCTTATCAGTGCGAAGTTTTGATTTGTAAAATTATTAATAAATAAATAAATTCTGCGTGAAATTATTGAAAAAGTAAGTTGTAATTTGTATGCAAAATCATAAACACCCTGCTATTACTACTAAAATTAGATGGCAATCGAGCGCCAGCGAGATTGCCGCTTCTGCTCAGTGTATCATATGGTAAAAATTTAACAAGAACAATTAGAGATTTAAACATCCCGCGATAATACTTTTCGAATGTTGCCAAAATTACAAAATGAAGTTTTAGTTGTTAAAAGAATAATCATTAAGAAAATAATTTATTCAAAAAATGATCCTAATTAAGAATCAAAGAATAAAAAAATAGATAAATATTCCAATCGATAATCATAATTATAGTAAAAATATGTAATAATCCCGAATATAAAATAATATAATGTATAATATAAATTTTTGCATTCAGAGAGAAATGTGGCATCATATGACGTCATAACACCGAAAAATCACTTAAAAATTAAATTTCAAAAAATTTAGAGTGATTTACGAAATAATAAATACATAAAAAACCGTCCGGATTAAAAAGCAACATTATTTCAAATTTTCAGATCAAATGCTCCAGTAGTTTCGGAGATTTGCGGCTTTGAACAAACACACATCACATTTTTATTTATATAGATATTCATGTAAAATTGCGTAATTAATAGCCCAAAATGACGAAATTTTAAGTAATTGAAACCCTTTTGAATAAAATAAAACTAGTTGAGATACGCATTGGAATTCCCTTGTTTCATTTCAGGTCATTTTCCGTTTCCAATCGTTGTTTGAAACGGTCACGGTACTCAAAAATTTTTCGACTGACTGTAACATTTCAATGTAGGAGTCACCTAAGTTTTACACGATAACGAATAAATGAGTCTTACAAAGTAGCGTGATAAGGCTTATTCTTCCAATACATAAGAAATTTCTAAATACATTTATACATTTAAAAATTAATGTATTTGAAAAAATTGAATTCTTTTTTTCAATTTTTTGTGCTCCGTTTCATAAAAAATAATATAATATGTATTTTATATTCATAGTATTTAAAAAAATACATTATCTCCTAAAAGAAAGCTCCAAATGCAATTATATATTTTTTAATTGATAGTTTTTTTAAAAAAAAAATGCTAAAAGGTTTCAAATGCAATTATATATTTAATAAATGGTGGTATCTTAAAAAATAAATTCTCTCATATGTAATACAAGTTCCAAAAAAGAAAAATTTGTAATAAAGTTCCAAATACAATTATATATTTTGTATTAATTGCCTTTTGAAAAATTAATTATTTACATCACACACAGTTTCGAGATCTGCCGCATTAAAGTTTTTTAAATACGATTATATCCTTTATATTGATTGTATTGTTAAAAAATACATTATTTACACTATTTTCGAGCTCGTTTTATTTTTTTAAAAATTTTACTACTCTCTTAGAGGAATATTTTAATTGCTGTTGAAGAAATTAAAAATTTGAAGAGATTTTATGTTCTAGACAGGAGGAGAAATGTCAAGCACACTGAAAATGATATTTACTACATTTCATTTTTTTACATTTTATGTATTCATAATGGAAAGTCACAGAGCTGTTCAGTTTATGATCATGACCTCGAAGTACAGTGGTGTTCTTTTTCTTTCCTATGGGTTTACTGACTGTGGTAAACACGGGTGACACGCCCCCGGGATAGGCTAGTGATCTTTCCTTCTTGTGTCAACCAAATTTTCTCTTTTCCATTTTCAAACAACTGGATCATAATTGCACCTTTTTTTGCCGTAATATTGCTGTATCTGGCTGTCGTGCCATAAAACGTTATCTCTCTCTTATCAGTTTGTAAGAATAGTATCGAAAGTCTGGATATATAGACTAGATTTTTACAAGTGAGATTTTGTTTTTCTCTCTTCTGTTTTCTTTATTTTATTATTATAATTTTAAAGTAACTATTACTTCTTTTTTATAACTGTTCATACACGAAATTCTGCAGGTATCCCTATTTTGAAACTGGGAAAAGATTCTACTTAACCATTAAACTACAGGCCAATCTAAGTATTACCAATTCTCAGCAAAATTACTGAGAAAATCATCTTTAATAGACTAATGCAACACCTGTAAGACCACGATATAATAATTCACGAGCAACATGGCTTAATTCCAAACTTGTACACATCACACCAGCTCCTCGGAGTGGTGGAATACATCCAAACCGGAGTTTATAAAGGACAAAATACTGGTGCGGTATTCCTGGATATCCAGAAAACCTTTTACCGAGTCTGGCACACAGAACTGATCTACAAACTCATTAAATTTAAACCCTCCCTACCTAATTAAAATATTAAACACTTATTTAAGTAACAGAAATTTTTCAATCACAGTAAATGGTATTCACTCATATCCAAGATATATTGAAGCTGGAGTCCCGCAAGGCGATATCTTATCTCCGACCCTTTTCAATTATTACGTGAACTACATACCAATACACCACAACGTCACTCTCTGCATGTACGCAGATGATACTGCGATACTAGCACGACACTATAACCCCACAACTATAGGCCACGCACTAAACATACACTTGTAAGAAATTAGAATAATGATACTCTACTTGGAAAATTGCACTGAACGTTTCCAAGACAGAGGCCGTCTTCTTTTCCAGAAACTACAGAAAAATAGAACCAGATATTTACTTAGCAAATAATAAAATCCCCTGGTTCTGGTCCACAAAATACCTTGGAGTAACGTTGGATAAAAAGCTCCCTTTTAAACAACACGTAACACTAATTAAAAAGCAGTATAAAGTTGCAGTTTATATTATGTAACTCCTTATCTCGCTCAAATGTATATTAAGTAGACGTAATAAATTGTTTATTTATACCCTGATAATAAGACCAATCCTGACCTATGCATGCTCAGTCTGGTCCCACTGTGCTAACTCATCTTTCGACATACTTGAAAAATCTCAAAATGTAGCCCTCAGAATGAGTGTAAAAGACCATTGGTATATGCGCAATAACTATATTAGAAAATCCATCAAATACCCTTCATTCAAAACCTACATTAAAAAGTTATCCGAAAATTTCTTTCATAAAACTGATACCTCCACAAACAGAACCAACCAAGCAATTGAAAAATACAACCCAATACGAAATAATCGACTACGACAAAGATCCAGAGAAATTTTAATAGATAAATTATTAAATATTTTCCCTAAAACATCTACAAAAACTCCGTCATACAAAACAACAAAATCATTCCTGAACCCGCCCATTCACTGATAACCAACCTCCACAACAACCAATCAGAAGACTCCTTCTCAATCTTGAGAGACAGACAGACTGACAGGTCTTGACGAGAGTTAGCGAGTCATCGCTTTTGCTCAGTGTAATAAGTTGTGAACGAAAAGTCCAGCAGATGGCGCCCCTCGGCATTTGGTATTTAACTAGAAAGCAATGATTGAAAAAAAAAATCTGAGGAGTACCAGTGATACCATTCTGTATCAACACTATGTGAGATAGAGGAATTAAAAGATGTAAAAGAATGATGCTATTTTCTGAACATATAAGTTTGAGTAAAACTAATAAATAGAAAAGACATTAAGACGATTTTAATGGGAGAGACCATTTGGTGGTTTTATAAGCAAAGTTGAATTTAGAGTGTGGATCTGTGAAAATAGTTTGAGCTTTAATTATTTCGTTGTCATGGTTTATAATGATGGTGTAAACGTTTCGTGAGAGTTTGGTTATGTAAGAATCTATGGGTTCAATATTTAGGTCCTTGTGGATGATTGAGTTTCTGATCTTGAGAGAAAAACTCCAGACAACCTATAAAAACACCAGACTGGACGAGCTAGCAGGATAATAATATCTACTGCTGCCAACCTTTAAATATTATTAAATTTCTCATAAAATAGCTTTTACCAAGCAACACCACTATAATAATTAAACTAAATTTAACTAAGTAAAATTTTTAACTTTTCAAATAGTAAAAATTTAACTTTAACGTATTTTTATAAAAATAGTTTACTATTGCTCGATTAATTTTACTAAATTTTGGGGATTAAAGCCCGTGAAGGTTATGTATCCCAAAAACAGGTACTCCGCTTTATAATACGAAATTAAAATAGAAAAAAATTATTGAAAAACTGATTTCGTTTGAAATGTTGATTTCAATGGGAAAAAAAATCTATAAACTTACCTCATTCAATTTTGAGGCATTTTAGAAAAAGATATTATTTAATTTCTTACCATTATTGCTTCTTATAACTTCATTTAATTCCTTTGAATAGAATTACACATGTATTGTAAATTTTTACAAATAGTATTGCATTTCTCAGTGACATTTTTTATTAAGATTGTATAAAACTTTTACTATCTGCTTTTCATTGTTTGTAAATATGTTTTTTTTATTTGAATATATATCAAATTTGATAAGGATGTATTTGACTAAGCATTTCTCATAATGTGAATTATTATTTTCTTGAATAATTTTATTAATTTTTCTTTACGCTGAATTCAAGTTAACAATATTTGAATCCAAATCACTTGGCAGTAAATGAAATCTGTGTGTGATCTATTTGAGAGAAATTCATGAATCCAAAGAGCTATTTTTCCTGTTATTCCTATTTGTAGACATTTGTAAAGGAGGCCATCTATATATACAGAATCATAAGCACTTTTTATATCAAGGCTAATTCCCACGAAATAATTCTTTCCTAATTTAGCCTCAACTATTGCCTTATGAATAAGGTAAGTCGCGGTTCTACAGTCCTTAAAAGGAACAAAACCATAATGTTGAGGATTAAGCTTTTGATTAATTGTCAGATAATGAGTAATGCGACCGGATAAAATTCTTTCAAACGTTTTCGAGAAAACCGAAGTTAAAGCAATGGGTCTGTAAGAGGATATTTTAGTTTTGTCTTTGTATGGTTTGGGAATAGGAAGGATGATGGCATGTTTCCATGATTGTGGGACTTTTGAGTTATCAAATAATAGTTGAAAATATTTGAGAACAATAGTTTTTTCTCTCTGATTTAATCCTTTTAGTACAGTAGCAGGGATCTGGTCAGCGCCTGGGGTAGTATTTCTGGAAATTTTTATTGCTTTACTTAGTTCAGATATATGGAACGGATTATTAAGAAGATTATCTTTAGATAGAAAATCTAAAGGAATAGGTTCGTGGAGAACATTGTTGGATTGAAAAAAGTCAGCAAAAAGGTTAGATTGAATTTGCGGGTGAGTGATAAATCTATTGTGAACTTGAAGAATATTTGTAGTTGATTCAGGATTCACTTGAGTAGATAATTTTTTCAATATATTAAAAGAGATTCTTGGATTGCTAGCATTATTACATATTTTATCCCAGTACATTTTCTTGGCTTTTTTAATAGGAAATCTGAGTTTGCTGGAAAAATTTTTGTACTGAATCCATTGATGAGGAGAAATATTATGTATGGCTTTCCTTCTGAAATACTCCTTGAGTTTGTAAAAATTGTTGCAAGCCCAGTTCCACCAAGGTGGGAAATATTTATTGGAAATTTTAATTTTTTGAGTATTATTAGAAATTATATTAGCAAAAGTATCCGAGAGATTGGTATTGTTAACAGAAACCAAAACAGATGTAAACAAACAATAACGATTTTCTTTTCTTGCCAGATTCAAGATAAAAATGTATTTAAAAACCTGTTGCCAAATGTATTTTCAAACATTCTGAAAATTCAGATTCAAGTTTTAAAATTTATTTATTTTGTACTATTGTACATATAAAAGATATTTCGAAAAATAAAAATGTAAACAAACATTTCTTCCAACTTCCTGTCTGCAGAAATGCACTTCCGGTTTCAAAAATCAGCTAACGAGTAAAATTCAAATCCTTGTAACTTAAGTTCTAAATAAGGTATAAGCAAAATTCAAACACTATTAGAAAGAAAAAAGTTTAAAATTTAAACTGATGTTAAAATTAGAAAATCGAAAAATTTTGACAAAAATGACGTTTTAAAGGTGTACGGATACCTTAAATCTTTAAGCGAATTGACAAAATCAAAATTATATATATATATATATATATATATATATATATATATACCAGTATTATTATTAGATAATTTATCCAACTAAAAAGGTTTTTTTTAATCCATCTATTTCATTAAATAAATGAGGTCGCATTTATTGCAGCTCCTTTGTAAACTCAAATTTAAATCACCCGAATCTCATTACCCATAAGGCTAAAGCTAAGCTTCCAGTCCCCCTGAAGATTTTGGGGTGATGCAAGTTAAGTCGAAGCTTAGTGTCCTTATGTATCTGTCGAAGCTTAGTGTCTTTAAGTTGATATAGTGTGGAAGTTTGGTGAGTGGGACGGAGTTAAATTGTCAATTTCGTCACTTGATCAAAGTTCAAAATTACGAAATCCGTCGCAAAAACTCTTAGATTTTCTTAAAGAGAAGTTGATGAAACAATTAATGTAATCTGTACTCCACATAGAAGCTCGTGATGCCTAAATATCACTTACATTTAAACGATTATCATCTCACAAAATTACGATAAATGGTTTTAACAAATGTTACGCCATATTTAAAAGATTTGACCAGACGTTTTGTTTAATTTTATATTTTTATTAATGCATTTTATTAGAACTTTCTGTACTTGCTTGTTTTCAAGAACAAGATAAATTTTAAAGTTGGAATAATTTTAAAAATTGCTCTCACATAGTGATACATTCTTTATTTATAAGAAAATATCTTCTTTTAATATTCTTATACTACCTGAAAAATTCAGAACTTCATTTTTCCAAGTAAAGCTTTTTTTAAAAAATTCGAAATAAAAATGGTAAAATTAAGGAATATATTAAATTCTTTAAAATTAGAAAAGTTAAGACAAGGACTATCAATTAGATTATACATTTTCCAAATGCAAAAATATCTCCACCCCTCAAGTGGTTGACTCACGGAACGGAATAGATAACAGCCAGAAAAATCACAGCTGTTTAAAATATTCAAGAAAAATAATACATTATACAAAAACTTGGTTTACTACTGAATGGAAAATAGCATACTCGTATATGTACAATTTAAAAACAGAAAGAGGTTGATTTTTCTAAAGTCGTATATTTACAAATTGGACAGTTGAAGCTTAGTGCAATTACAATTAAACACTTACATTAATTTAAAGTGTGTTTTTAGTCTCATAAATATAACTTACTTTATTAATTTTTTATGATTTAGATGCTTCAGAAAGTATTTCAAAACTGTAATGTAATCAAAAATTTTCCAAAACTTTTTTTCTCTAGACTTATTCTCAGTTTTTTACTTAAAAAATTTCTTAATAATACGATTAATACAAAATTCCTTTATAGTCTGATAAAAGAAACGAGACGTTTAAATAAAAGAAGAGAAAATTTAAATTAAGACGGCATAAGGTCAAAAGCCGAATATTCTTGCGTATTCAAGAACATAATTACATTCTGAGTTAAGTACTAATTAGGAAGAATTTATCGTTAAGAAAATAAAAATGAATCAAGTGCTGTTAAATCAATTACTGTTATTCTAGTAATGAAAAAATGAATGTAACTGCACTCATAACATGTGTGTCATCATGTTTATTTGATTACGTGGAATTAAAAATATGTGAAACTTAGATAACTATTTATACTGTTTTTATCACGTTTAATTTTAAATACTAAAGTTAATATTTACAAAATAAGGTGCTTGTCGCACTTCCACTTTCTATGCATTTTGAAGTGATTATCGCACACTAAAAAAGTATTGGAATGTCCTTGGACACGACGTTCTAGGGGAACGTTTTGTAGTGCTCTGAATGTCTCTTCTCTTTGGAAATTTTAGGTCTAATGGAATTGACCACGTCTCTTCCAAAACCACGGAGCATATTCCTTTATTTTGGTTCGATAACTGAAAGTGATAAAACTGTTATTGGTCCTGAGCACTCCAATCGAGGTAGGAATTGACACCTGCTAAGCTGGACATCTGATGTGTGGGTGTTCTCAGTTATCAGGAGAATCGGACTCTATAAGGTCAAAGTTCATAAGAAACGGAAATTTTGTTTTCCCTTTCTCACGAGTCCAGATGTCTTTAATGAGAACCTTGTCCGGATGTAAGGGGGACAATTAACGAACTTGTTAAGTGTGGTCGCCGCATACTCTCCCTCCAGTATCATCGTGATGATACGAAATAATCAGGGAATTGAACATGACGGCCGAAACGAGTTTGACGAAGGTTTGTCTTTGCTGGTGTGTCGAGTAATAATTTTGTTGCATTAACAGTGATATCAGAGTCAGTTTTGGACATAAATGCAGGTTTCATTGTATCGATGGAAATAGTGGAAAGTTTTCCATTAACGTTGACTTTGAAAAGTTTATCACTGCGTTTTAACACCAAGAATGGTCCATTATAGAGTACTTGTAGTGGGCGACGAATTGAGTCTGGCCTCACAAATACGTATGTGCACTTTTTTTCTACACAAATACTGTTTGTTTTGGTTGTAAAACAGTTGGCTTTGGTTTAAGTTGCTACATGTAATGACGAATTTGTTCAACGAGCTGAGCTGGATCGCTATCTGCTTGAGTGCAGTCAAAGAATTGTCCTGGTAATCTGAGGGTTTTTCCGTACACCAATTCAGCCGAAGTACAGACTATATTTTCTTTCGAAGATGCTCGAAGACAGAGGAGAATAGTGGGAAGAACTTCCGTCCATTTGTCAGTGGCGTGGCACATAATTGCTGCCTTTATTGGCCGGCGAAACTCTTCTATCAATCCATTGCTTTGAGGTTGATAAGCAGTTGTGCGTATTCATTCCACACCGAGTAGTCTGGCAAGAGCCCTAATGAGGCATGATTCGAATTGGCATCCTTGATCTGTAGAAGAGGAAGCACCAAAACGAGCTATACAATTTGAATAAAATGCGTCAGCTATTGTTGTAGCTTAAAGGTCGAGAAGAGGTGTAGCTTCTGCTTATCTTGCGAAAAGGTTAAGCAGTAAATAAATCCCTTTGAAGGTGGAAGCGAACCAATAATGTCCAAGTGAACATGATTTTCAATTTTTAGAAGAATGTGTTTCCTTACTTTCAAATACTGAAACATTCTGAAGGCACGTTTCAACGAATTTGACTCTCATAATTGTCATTAAAAATAACTTTGAATAGCAATTCGTCTCACTTGTTTAGTGATAGTCGTACAAGTTACGTATTTAAGCAATATTTTATTTTTCAGAGCATTGTCAAATTAATATCCAGTAGTTCAATTTCTGCTGCTAATTCTTCAACGGTTCGTTTATTAAACATTTCAGTCATAAAATATTCATAATAGTTATTTTGGCCATTAATATATATCTACGTTTTTCAGTTTTTTTTACATATTTTTTATATATTGATTTCATTTAATGATAGGTTTGTGTGATATAGATTCTTAGGTATAAAAATCTGCATTTTATATGGAACAATTCTGTATAATTAATTTTCACTTTTTGGTTTTGTCTTGTATAATAATATAACTTTTATGGCTTTTGTCTCTTTCAAGGAACGCGTCCTTGAAGTTGAGTAGTGAGTACGAATACTGATGGTTGCTGCACGTTATACGAAATAGGATCTCAAAGTGTTGTTGTACAGAAGCCAAGTGAATTCCAGTTAGGGTTTCAAAATTAACTAACCTTTGTTTAGATTTATAAAGTCAGTTGTTAAAAGTGCTTATATAAAGGGACTCCAAAACAAATTAAATTTTAAAATTTTTTCCTTTTCCATTGATGCATTTGTAATTGAATAAATATTCCTTACTGCTGTTATTCACATTTCCTCATATTTAACTGAAGAAATATCTTATAATTTTCATAATGTGTGGAAAGTTTTCTTACGATATTCATTTAACAGCTCAGGAAGTAAACACTTAAGCTGTTCATCTTCTGTGTTTGTAATGTTTATTTAATTCAATAATTATAGTTACTTTATTTTATTTAAATCAATAAGTTTATGTAATTTTGAATCTCACAACATAGTTTAATACTAGTTCATCTCATTTACTATTTAAGAAATTAGTAATTAATATTTAATTTTGAAATATTTGACTAATTTTATTAACTATCAATTTTTCAAGCAAGAATACCTTAGTATTCAGATATGTCTTTTTTTATATATATTTATTAATTTGCAAAGTTCTACTTGTAAAATACTTACAAATGAGTTTTTTTTTTTCTTGTATTTTATCTGAGATCAGCATTTATAAGACTGGATTATCTTTAAGCCTTTAAAAATAATTTTATTAACAGGAGTGTATAAAGATAGGGATATTAATGAACTAAACTGGTGTACGAATTACCATTTTCTTTGGTGATGAAATTGAAAGTGTTAAAGCTATTATCTGTCAAATAAAAATTTTTAAGAACAGAAACTAAGTTTTGTAAGCTTTTACAGATAGACGTAATAATTGTTGCATTTTTTATTGTAAAAGTTATAAATATATGCAAAATTTTTACATGACGAATACAAATTTTTATTAATAACTCAATACAAACTTACCGAAATATACATATTTTTACTGTTGTATGAATCTTACCTTTTTTTTTTTTCTATTTTATTTGTGCTGAAATTTCTACTAAACTACCAACAAAGTTCAACAATATGTGAGTTCCTTGATATTACATTTAAAATAATGGATTGTTTGTGATATATTTATTATTATATATATTATTAAATCCTGACATTAATCAAATTCTTTTTTTTTTTTTTTTTTTTTTTTTCAAAAAAAAAATATTTTACGAATTTTATTAAAAAATTTTTTTTTGTTTTTTTAAAAAAAAAAGAAAAATTTTAAATTCTACGATTACCCTGTTTATACGTTTTGCCTTTAGTTCTAGTACAATATTTTAAAAAACAATAATGTGTAACACTGTAATTTACCACTACCTTCCATGTAACTATTAAACGGTAGCCAGATGGCGCCACATGTTCTTTTTGGCGAGCAGGACGACTAGCGAGCGCAAGCGCAATCGAAGGCGAATGACTTGGTAAGAAGAACGATGTAGTCATGTTCGTGAATCTGTGTTTTATATTTATGTATATGTATCCTGTCCTGTGTTCTGGAACGTGTCGAGCATTAAATAATGTTTGTTCCTGAAGCCATCCTGGCTAGATCATTATTTCGTCCTGAAATAATTCTAACATTTGGAAGGATTACAAATGAATTTTTTGAAACAATAATGAAAAACAATAATGAACTTAACTTTTAAACTTTAAATTAAAAAATTCATGTTTAACTTTTTTTAACCAAATTTTATGGATTTAGAAATACATAAATATGGTCTATCTACTATTTGAATTGATCTTCTGTTTTAATTTTTGCATAGATATTAAGAATACAGGAATTTGATTTTTATTTTTTCAAAACTTAATTTCTCAATTTAATTGTAGAACCTCCAATTTCTGTTAATTTTAGTTACAGTTTCATTCATCGAAATATAAATTGCGCTGAATATAAGATAAACTCTTTTTCATCGAAAAGAATTCTGATATCAGCTTTCAACCGTATTTTTTTTTTTTTTTTTTTCAGAAAAAAAAAGTTCATGTAATTCATTCTATAGAGATGCATAACAGAAATGAGTATTTTTCCAACAGTTTTTAGTTAGTTACAATAAAAGAGAAAGAAAACACATAATTCTTTTTTAAATATTGAAGTTATTTCTAGAGCCACTAGTATATTGAAAATATAAATCTCAAAATTTAGAAAAAAAAAAAAATTAAAGTTTAATAATTTGTTTAATTTTTAAAATTTTGATACGTTAACATGAGAAAATTTAGAGCACATTAATATATATTCATTAGAAAGACAATTGCTTCTTAGCGTAATAAACTATTGATTGACCACATTCCCATTTCCGACTTTTGGAAATGGTTCAAATTAAACACTTCACATTCAGACCTTTCGAAAATCCTATATTCAAGGCGTCATATTTTCCCCCGATAGGTAATTTCTTGATACTTATTTTCAACATCTTCACTTGAAAGATTTCATCATCTGGAACAATAAACTAATTTTCGAATACTGTTTACTAATGAGATTCATTTGGCAAACATTTCCCCCTTAATTTAAATTACATTCTTTTAAAAGCTATAAACAGTAATAAGCAATGGAAAATTATGGTATGCTAAGACACTGTACCGTTGAGATTTATTATCTTCAAGATTCCATAATTAGCTATTAATTTTAATATTTTTTTTAAAAAATGTATGAAAGATTCGATGTTAAACACTAAATCCGTTGAAAATAAATTCAGTACAATTAAAACAAAATTTAGCAAACAATTTGATCATTCTGAAGAATACGAGAATGATCTTCAGTAATTCAAT
>BMAW01130694.1:470257-553860 GCA_019974015.1 Nephila pilipes | reverse complement strand
TAGAAATTAAGTGTTTTCAGAATATTATATTTCTTTTATCATAACAACTCATAATTTTTTGCATTTAGCTTTGTAAATGATTTTGTATAATAAGCAATTCTATATTCTTAGTATCGCATGATATATAATTTCAATTGTTTCAACATGTAACTGTTTTTCATTCTTTATTTTATACTTTAATGTACTCTTGAATTTCATGAAAATTTTATTTAGGTTTTCTCAAAATCTATATATGTGGAATAATTTTGTTTATGTGCACTTCCATGTGAAATTTTCTATTAGTTATATTTCTGCTACAAGGAAGGTAGTTGTTTAACGAGTATTTAATTCTTAATTAATTAATTGGGAAAACTAATTTAATTTATAATTTTAAGCTTACAAAAAAAAAAAAAACTTGTATTTAGATAATTGTATCAGATAAAATGGCATTTCTCTCGAGAGGCAAGAAGATTGATCTTTACAACTTAGCAATAGAATTAAAAGTTTCTGTTACTTCTGATGATAAAATCATCGACTTACATGACAAAATCACTACATGCACATTCTTTATGGATAATGAGCAGTTTGTCAAAGACATGTTAGATAATATAATTAAAGAAAGAGAAATAAAGTTAGAAAGGGAGAGGATTGAAAGAGGAAAAAAGTTAGAAAAGGAATTTGAACGAGAAAAATTAAGATTAGAAAAATTAATAATTGAAAACAATAGAAGAAAACAAGAGTACTATGAAAAACGATTTCAGCCTCAGCAGGAAAAGTTTGAATCTGAATTGAAAGAAAGGGACGAGAAATTTACCGAAATTCCGAAGGAGAATGAAAAATTATCCGAAGCTATAGGGTTACAGGATACCAGTATTGAAGAAAAAGCAGTGAAAATTGTTGATGAAAGACAACTTCAGTCTGAACAGGAAAAGTTTGATTCTGAACCGAAGAATAAAGAACAGAAATTATCTAGAATCCAGAAACATAATGAAAAGTTACCAGCTATTAGGTTTGCAATGAATACTGCAAAATGTGAGTCCACAGATCATACGGCAGCGTACCTAACCTTCGCCAGAGAATTACGAACTTTGGATCACGTAAGTACTGATCTTCGGTCTATCATCCATAATGATAATTTTGTATCGGAATTCACACCCTATTTAAAGCGTTTTGCAGGATATATGTCACAAATTAAAGAAAATATTGAGAAGAATCAAGATCGTCGAAAAACATTTGCAGACAAATCTCGTAAGCCAAGTCCTGTCTATAAAACTAATGATCTAGTCTGGGTAAAGCTTCACCCACTGAGTAAAGCAAGCCAAGATACAAGTGCAAAATTGATGCCTAGGAAAGATGGGCCCTACATTGTGCTATCCCAGAGATCTCCTACTACCTTTGTGGTAGCCAGTTGTGACAAACCTGATGAACCTTTAGGTGTTTACCATGCATCGGCTTTAACTCCTTTTTTAAGTAACACTAACACAGAGACCCAATCTCCTGTAGTGCCTCTCAGGAGAAGAGGAAGACCTCGAAAGCAACCATTGCCTCCTCGAGGAACTGCTGGAGAGAATGCCATGCCTGACATTACACCACCTCGCCGAGACGGCTTTCGGAAGTGTAGGGGGAGGATGTAACACTGTAATTTACCACTACCTTCCATGTAACTATTAAACGGTAGCCAGATGGCGCCACATGTTCTTTTTGGCGAGCAGGACGACTAGCGAGCGCAAGCGCAATCGAAGGCGAATGACTTGGTAAGAAGAACGATGTAGTCATGTTCGTGAATCTGTGTTTTATATTTATGTATATGTATCCTGTCCTGTGTTCTGGAACGTGTCGAGCATTAAATAATGTTTGTTCCTGAAGCCATCCTGGCTAGATCATTATTTCGTCCTGAAATAATTCTAACATTTGGAAGGATTACAAATGAATTTTTTGAAACAATAATGAAAAACAATAATGAATTTAACTTTTAAACTTTAAATTAAAAAATTCATGTTTAATTTTTTTTAACCAAATTTTATGGATTTAGAAATACATAAATATGGTCTATCTACTATTTGAATTGATCTTCTGTTTTAATTTTTGCATAGATATTAAGAATACAGGAATTTGATTTTTATTTTTTCAAAACTTAATTTCTCAATTTAATTGTAGAACCTCCAATTTCTGTTAATTTTAGTTACAGTTTCATTCATCGAAATATAAATTGCGCTGAATATAAGATAAACTCTTTTTCATCGAAAAGAATTCTGATATCATATAGCTTTCAACCGTATTTTTTTTTTTTTTTTTTTTTTTTTCAGAAAAAAAAAGTTCATGTAATTCATTCTATAGAGATGCATAACAGAAATGAGTATTTTTCCAACAGTTTTTAGTTAGTTACAATAAAAGAGAAAGAAAACACATAATTCTTTTTTAAATATTGAAGTTATTTCTAGAGCCACTAGTATATTGAAAATATAAATCTCAAAATTTAGAAAAAAAAAATTAAAGTTTAATAATTTGTTTAATTTTTAAAATTTTGATACGTTAACATGAGAAAATTTAGAGCACATTAATATATATTCATTAGAAAGACAATTGCTTCTTAGCGTAATAAACTATTGATTGACCACATTCCCATTTCCGACTTTTGGAAATGGTTCAAATTAAACACTTCACATTCAGACCTTTCGAAAATCCTATATTCAAGGCGTCATATTTTCCCCCGATAGGTAATTTCTTGATACTTATTTTCAACATCTTCACTTGAAAGATTTCATCATCTGGAACAATAAACTAATTTTCGAATACTGTTTACTAATGAGATTCATTTGGCAAACATTTCCCCCTTAATTTAAATTACATTCTTTTAAAAGCTATAAACAGTAATAAGCAATGGAAAATTATGGTATGCTAAGACACTGTACCGTTGAGATTTATTATCTTCAAGATTCCATAATTAGCTATTAATTTTAATATTTTTTTTAAAAAATGTATGAAAGATTCGATGTTAAACACTAAATCCGTTGAAAATAAATTCAGTACAATTAAAACAAAATTTAGCAAACAATTTGATCATTCTGAAGAATACGAGAATGATCTTCAGTAATTCAATAATAATAAAGAAACAAACTCAATTTTAATGTCAAGATAGAAAAATCATATTCTAGTACTTATGGTAGTAAAAATCATGCAATTTTTGTAAGATATATGCCTACTTATTTTTGGAGCACTTATTTTGCTTAAAAAAAGAAATTTTTGTGCTACAATTATGTTTTTAAATACAATAGTCAATAAAATTGCAAATTCAAAAGTCATTTTCATAATTTTTTTTTTATTTTTCAAATTTTGGCTATATTTGTTTAAAATTTAGTAAAAAATTAACATTTAATCTAAGTTCAAATAGCAGATTCTAATTAATATACTTCATTTTGTGTTTCAACAATATATTTAATATATATAACAGGTCAATTGAAAAGTCCCCGGCCTACCATAGTAAAACACATTTTTTTGGCAAAATTAGATTTTTTTTTATTCAACATAATTCCCTTCAAGGGTGATCCACTGATTATAGCGACCCTCCAACTTTTCGATACCATTTTTGTAGTACGATTTGTCATTTGCTTCAAAATAGGCCTCAGTTTCGGCGATCACCTCTTCATTCGACGAAAATTTCTTCCCAGCGAGCATTCTTTTGAGATCTGAGAACAGGAAATAGTCGCTAGGGGCCAGATCTGGAGAATACGGTGGATGAGGAAGCAATTCGAAGCCCAATTCATGGATTTTTGCCCTCGTTTTCACTGACTTGTGACATAGTGCATTGTCTTGGTGAAGCAGCCCTTTCTTTTTCTTCAAATGCGGCCGTTTTTCGGCGATTTCGTCTTTCAAACGGTCCAATAACGCTGTGTAACAGTCGCTGTTGATGGTCCTTCCTTTTTCAAGGTAGTCAATGAAAATTATTCCATGCGCATCCCAAAATACAGATGCCATAACCTTGCCAGCCGACTGTTGCGTTTTCCCACGCTTTGGAGCGGGTTCATCGAGTGCAGTCCACTCGGATGACTGTCGATTGGACTTCGGAGTGAAATGATGGAGCCATGTTTCATCCATTGTCACATATTGACGCAAAAACTCAGGCTTATTACGCTTGATCATCTTAAAACACTGCTCCGAATCATCAACTCGTCGTTGTTTTTGGTCAAAAGTGAGCTCGCGCGGCATCCACTTTGCACAGAGCTTTCTCATACCCAAATATTCGTGAATGATATGATGCACACATTCAGTTGATATCTTTAGAGTGTCTGCTATTTCATTCAATTTCAATTTACGGTCATTCATAATCATTTTGTGGATTTTTTTAATGTTTTCGTCAGTAACAACCTCTTTTGGGCGTCCACTGCGTTCACCGTCTTCGGTGCTCCTTTCACCACGTCTAAACTTAGCATACCAATCCTTGATGGTTGATTTTCCTGGGGCAGTGTCTGGAAACTCGGCATCAAGCCAAGTTTTTGCTTCAACTGTATTTTTTCCCTTCAAAAAGCAATATTTTATCAACACGCGAAATTCCTTTTTATCCATTTTTTTCACACTAACAAAAGTTGCTTCACTCAAAATGCTGGAATTCACAAACTAATGATCTGACAGCTGTCAAATTTATACACGCATCTTTTGAGGGTTAGGGCTAACTAAAAAACATATGGATTTAATTCTAGTAGCGCCATCTATGTGTCAGGCCGGGGACTTTTCAATTGACCTGTTATATCTGTGTTGTGAAGCAGAAAAATGGTATTATTTACTGAGTAATTCCAAAACTCAACACAACATCATTTTACAATATATATATATATGTGGGTTTGTAGTAGAAACACCCGATCATAGAGGGCGCTGCCTCTGCTACTGAAGGAAGCCCACTCTTGAAGGATAGTCGACGGTAGTCATCGGAACGAGGAAGACGCCCTTGTTGATGACTCTAGACGATTGATTTATTAAGACGCTGAAGAGTATTGTTTTAATGTTTTTAAATGTTATTGTGAAATGTCTCGTCAAGTATGTTCAACTTTATGTTCATGTGAAACGTCAATATTAAATGTCTGTGTGCTAATTTAAAGTATGATTTATTATTTAGTAATATCGGCCATCCCACATATATATATATATATATATATATATATATATATATATTACTTTTTTAAAATAAAAATTACTCCAATTTTAATAGTTATGTACTTAAAAGCTATGTTTGAAGTTCAAAATATATCTAGAGATGTACAGAATATTGTGGTAAAATTTGATGTGAATATATGAAGTACATTTTAAGTGATGAGATTTTTCGTAATAAAAAAATAAATGAATAAAATCGCCTTTTTCCAGAGAAATCATTTAAAGATTTTAAAGTTTCTTAAAAAATTATATACTTACATTATTGCATTAAATTTCTACACTAGGAAACAAATGCAAGCAATTTTTGAATTCTTAAATATGTGGGCTTTAATAAAAATGAAAAAAG
This sequence comes from Nephila pilipes, assembly GCA_019974015.1. Classification (NCBI taxonomy): domain Eukaryota; kingdom Metazoa; phylum Arthropoda; class Arachnida; order Araneae; family Nephilidae; genus Nephila; species Nephila pilipes. The sequence goes on along the minus strand of BMAW01130694.1, from coordinate 548,390 downwards.
AAAATTTCGTAAATTTTCACGAAAAAGGTGATTTGGGGTATGTTCATACCTTAAATCTTAATTTCTTTTTATTTGATTTAAATTGCATTTAAACGTGTTGAAAAAAAAGCCGAATTTTCTTTGAGTAAAACTACTTTCTGTTGAGTCAAGAACTGAGAGGATTTGGTGGAATACCACACCAAGTGGCGTCATAAGATCTGATCAAGAAATTTATGTTTCTGCTGCAAACCCATTCATTTGAAAGTACAATATAGAGCAAATTATTTGATATCTTTGTATAGATTGAGAAGATCAAGTGCTCTTGTGTAGTAGAAGGAGATTATGTTGAGTAGGAGCGATACCGTGGCCGTTCCCACGGATTCGATGGACACGGGCCAGACTGAAGTTGATACAATCCAAACGAAATGCAATCGCATTTCACTACTAAAGAAAAAACTCGAATGCAATGAGGCTAGACAGACTAACTTAAAAAGCCTAAACATCATTGAAGAAAGAGAGAAAAATTTCTCTCAACAACCCCTATGGACCTCCCTGGACATGGAATGGAAGACCCTCGAGGCAGAGAGGAAAAATATTGCAGGTGAGCTTTCTTCACTTTTTCCTTGCCCAAAACAGAACTGCACTCCCAATATTTCAAAAAACATAAACGACCTTAGATAAAGAGTGGCTGATACTATTATCAGCCCACCAACGCTTAAAAATACAAAAACTAAAAATAATGAAGAATCAACAAAAAAGAAAACTAAATACACAAAAATTAATACTACCCCAATCCTACCTTTGAAAAATAGTTTTGCTATCCTCGAAAAAGAGGACCCAAACGAAGCCGACAAGGATCTCCCACCCCTGCCACCAACAATTCAATCAGTAATGCTCAAGTTTAAATCAAATTACAATCTAATTCTCCAAGAAATAAACAGATCTCACCCTCCATCATCTGCGAAACTAGCAGGAGAGTACATTAAAATTCAACCAGCAACCGAACAAGACCACCGAGAAATTACATCCTACTTAAAAAATAAAGGTGAAGAATTTTACATCATCCAACCATCTTTTTTTAAACCAATTAAGGCAGTAATAAAAGGATTACCAAAAAGCACTGATATTGCTGAAATAGTAGCAGAATTAAAAAATAGAGACTTTCCCGTCCAAAAGGTGGCGCAACTTACACAACGCAGAACCAAAAATCCTCTACCGATGTTCCAAGTGGAAATCAGAAAATCTGAGAATACACCGGACATCTTCAAATTAACCAATTTACTTTACATGCAAATTACTATAGACTCCTTTAAACGTAGACCTGGGGCAACCCAGTGCTACAATTGCAACTTTTTCCACCACTCAACTGCTAACTGCCAGCTCAAGCCCAGATGCTTAAAATGTGGAAATGAACACAAAACAGGCGAATGTGAAATAAAAGAAAAAAATGGAAAATCCAAAATGTATCAATTATGATGGAATCCATATCGGATCGTGGCAGGGGTGCCCAAATTTCCCCAAAATAAAACCAAAAAAAGGGAGAAACACTCCCCAAAAAGTCAAACACTCAAAATTATAGACCAGTTATGGAACATTTCTCTTTCGCTAATGTTTTAAAAAATGACAAACCTCTAGACAGGAGATCCGAGTCGGAAAAAACGACCCATTCTGAGTCTGAACCCTTGAAACAAAATAAACAAAATACTAAAAATAATAACAAAAAAAGAAAAAAGCACCCACGACATTTTCTCTGCAATAGGAGAACTCAGATCACTCTTTGCTAAATTTCCCAACCTACTTGAAGTCACATATCGAATGTCCCAGACCAACGACGACTTTGAGAAACTAGATATTTTTTATAAGGGCATGTGCCCATCATCCTCTGGATAATGGGTCGCAACAACTTCGGACTCAGAATTGCGTCATGGAATGCGAACGGAGTTAAGCTTCGTACCGTCGAGTTATGAGACTTCATAGATAAGCACACCCCTGATATAATATTACTACAGGAGACGCACCTTAGACCAGGAATAAATTTCAAAATTCCAAACTACACTATTTACAGAAATGATAGACTCAACCAAAATTATACAGGAGGAGGTACTGCTCTCTTAATTAAAAACACCATTCCACACTACCAAATCCCAACACCCTCTCCGATGACTTCAGAAGCGACAATTGTCGCACAACTCCACCGAGAGAGGACGCCACAGTAGTTTATTCACTTTACATTCCCCCAACAACTAGGGTAACTGACACACTTAAAGACTTAGAAATGATTGCCCAAATCGGCGACGCTTCCATCATATGCGGAGATCTAAATGCCCACCATATTAAATGGGGCTGCAAACATAATAACAGTAAAGGTAACTTAATTTCTAACTTTGCACAGCAACACGAATACGATATCAAAGCCCCACCCACACCAACATGCTTCGACTATAACTCCGCCTCCACAATAGACTTCACTCTGATCCGGAATTTTCATTGGCAATGTGAAGTTTCCTCGATTCCCGAGCTCACATCAGACCATAATCCGATCATTTTAAACTTCTAAAACAACATGAAAATTGAAATTATTGACAGAAAAGTCTCCACAAATTGGGAACTTTTCCGAAACATTTTACTTAAAAACACAACACTAAACCTCATTCCATCCAACACGGAAGACGAACTTGAAGAGAAAGTTAACCTCCTCACAAAAAATACTCTACACGCACACAAACAGGCCTCAAAACCAGTCAACGCAAACAAAACACACTACATCAGCGAGGAACTTCGGAATATGTTCAAAATAATTAGAAACAAACTGAGAAAAAATTGGCAATTCACCCGAAGTCCCACTGATAAACATATACTTAATAACTACCAAAATTTTATCAAAAGAAAAGTTTACGATTTCGCTCAAAAATCATGGGAAAATACTCTTCTTACGCTAGATGCCGATGACAGCTTCCTCTGGGGAATGGCAAACACTCTACGCAAGAAGGGAACTCCCGTTTCGACCCTTAATGGTCCAAATGGTATCGCCCTATCAGACCAAGAGAAAGCAAATTTCCTTGCTGACTCACTCAAAAACCAATTTAAATTAAATGACATATCAAATCCTATCTCAGACAAACACACAAAGGAAGTCGTTCACAAGTACTTGAACAATCCAACAAATTTTTCAAACGCCTCCTCCCTACCACCACCCAAGCCTTCCGAACTCATACACTACATTAAGAAATTAAAAATAAAAAAGGCACCAGGAAATAATGGAATCACAAACAAAATGATCAAAAAACTTCCTACCAAACTAATCTTCCAAATCACAGCAATAATTAACGACATAATCAATCTAGGGTATTTCCCTCAGTCTTGGAAGAATGCATCTATTATTCCCATTATTAAACCAGGTAAAGATACTACCCTCCTGATAGTTACAGACCTATCTCCCTCCTCCCAATTATTAGTAAAATTGCTGAAAAAATTATACTGAATAGATTCAATGACTTTTTCCAAACTTATGATATCCTGATTCCTGAGCAACATGGCTTCAGAGAAAATTTGTCCACATTCCACCAGCTGCTACGTGTCGTCGAACACGCAAAGGCCGGTTTAAATAATGGAAAATCCACAGGTGCAATCTTCCTAGACATTCAAAAAGCATTTGATAGAGTTTGGCACGAGGGACTACTCTACAAATTAATTAAAATTAAAACAAACCCCATATTTATTAAAATTTTTCACTCATACCTCAAAAATAGAACCTTCGATGTAAAAGTAAATAACTCTCACTGAAACACAACTAAAATTAACGCAGGAATAGCTCAGGGCACAATTTTAGCCCCAATCTTTTTTCTATTTATGTGAACAACATTCCTAAAGCATTCAACACGATTATCTGCATATACGCAGACGACACGGCGATACTAGCACAGAACAAAGAGCCACTTTTAGTGGCTCGCGCGCTACAAAAACATATCATACAACTAGAAGACTGGTTCTCCAAATGGAAAATCGCTCTGAACGCATCAAAAATGGAGGCCGTCTTCTTTTCAAACAAAACAAAAAAAAAAACCAAACCTGAAGTCACAATATATTCACACAAGATTACCTGGTCTAATCACTCCAAATATCTTGGAGTAGTTCTTGATAAGAAACTCACGTTCGAACAACACATAACACAATTTATTAAAAAATTCCGAGCCAGCGCGTGTTCGGTTTACCTCCTAATTGCTCGGAATTCAAAATTAAATATCCGTAGTAAGTTGCTTATCTATACTCTGATTCTCAGACCTATCTTAACTTACAGCTGTCCCATTTGGGTTTTCGCTGCCAAAACACATATTAATAAATTTGAAAAAGCTCAAAATAATATCATCAGACAAATAGTAAACTCTAGATGGTTCATGAGAAACACAGACATATAACTACTCCTCTATTAACTTCCCAACAATAAAACAAATCATTCAAAAAATTTCACTTAAATTCTTTAATAATCTCATGACCATCGATAACAAATCTCTCCTTAATATCTGTAGCTATGATCCTAATTTAAAAATTAAAAGACCAAAAAACATTCTATTAAACCTGTAACTAACAAACACCATCTTCCTCACGCAAACACTTTAATTTTCACTCATTTATTTACGTTTTCAACCACCAGATGTCTCTAGCTATGCTAGAAACTCCTACGTCGAGTAAAACTTGTCCATAGGACAAGGTTCGACTTTGTAAACAACAACAATGAACCAAACTCGCGCGCAAACCTTCTCGACTTCCGGTCATTGTTGATCAATGGGAAATCAACGAAATTTAACTAAGTTTTGAACGTTTTCAACTCAAATTTTTGAAACTTTTTGAACTCTGTTGAAAAAAGGTGTTATATAGATTTCAGATCTGAGGATTTTTGCAATTTTTATTTCTTTATTTATGCTAAAATACTTTGTATTTTTCGGAAAGGTTAACATAATTGCTAGCTTTATCGCGATTTTTGGCGACCGATAATATATTTAGAGGGGGCCGTTTTGCTTAGTAACGTATTTGCTTTGATGTGTCATATTTGATTTTTTCTTGTAATGTGCTGAATTAGGAATATAATTACTGTATTAGTATACATTTTATTTCTTATTTATTCTTCTTTATCAAAGGAAAAGTAATTATGAATGTTTTCCGAAAAGGCTTTATATTTTTGTGTATTGTTAATTAAGAATAATTTATTTACATGCCGAATTCATTGTACATATCAAATATTCAAAATAAAGTGCTTTTTATTAACTTTCACGCTAATTCACAAACAATTGCTGAATTGATTGACATTTCAAATCCAAATTCTTTTATATCAGCAAAAGTATTCATGCATACTTTGAAAATATTTTTTATGTTATGTAATTAGTTAATTTTGTGTTGTATTAAATTTATTAGTTGACTTATTTGCCAAATTATGTGTACAGATTGAATCTAAATTCTTTTCTTGTATTTATTTAAAAAATACTTATATAAATATGTTAATTTTATGCTAATTGAAGTTTAACCAATTACTGTATTTATAATTTATTGAAATGCAACTAGTATATTAAATCCATAATATCATGTATTATATTTCATAAATCACAACATGTTTCAAAAAAAACACCAGTAGTGTGTTTTTGGTAATTTCCTAATTTATATAATTAGCTGTGGATCATATTTCCATGAAAAAAATTTTTTTTTAGATAACCTAAAATTTAAAAAAAAAATCATATCAATTTTGATTAAGTTCGAGGTCAAATGGAAATGTGTTAGCTTAATAAATGTCTTTTTGTCACATGCACAGCCGAAGATTTCCATTGTTAAATAATTGAATATGATGAAAATTATTGGAATTTACAAACACCAGTACATCTTTCTTTTTTTGAAATGTTTTGCCAGACATTTTACAAATTTAATTTTAAATTTTTTGAATCTAAGAAAAAAAGTGCTACTATTTATTTACTAATCTTTAATTCAAATTTAAAATATAGCATATTGATAAATGCAATTATGCTTATGTATAAATATTATTTAAATTATATTTATATAAATATTATATATCTAAGATGCTTGACATGAATTCCATCCACCTCCCATAAATTAATGTAATAATATTGTTTAAGAGATTTGTTGAATCTTGCAATCTTCAAAATATGACAAGCAGTAGCATTGTTATATATCTTGACATAAATGACAGCTCTTTTAATGAATGTTTTGTTGTCGTTTTTTTAAGTGTTAATTTCATGAGTCTTTTTTTTTCCCTACTGGCAGTAAGAACATCACTAAATTATTATTGGATATGTGTGTGTTCTAATAAATAGCAATTGTAATATTCCATAATCTGCTGTAAGTCATCCTGTTATTTTGTTATTAAAAGAATAGTCATTTGGACATGCTTTTTGATTTCAGACTTTTCATTTATGCATTTTACATAAATTTTATTTAACTCTCTACACACAAGAAATTTAATTATAAACAAAATGAAATAAGAAACAACAATTATAAGCACATACACATGAGTAAATAAGTAAATACAATTTTATTCACTGACAAAAAATAAATTGGTTGTTTCAATGAGTTTGATAAAGGACTTAGACCTGATAAAACAAATTTAAAAAAAAAAGGTTTATTAATACTGTAATTAAGGAGATTTTCACTCTTGAATTTCCAACTTTTTGTTCTCCTAAATAAATTTCTAAAATTTCAATTTAACACATTTTTCTTTGTATCAATTACTCTTAAGAGTAAAATATGAAGATTATATTAACAGAAATTCAGTAATTCTTATATCTAATTCTCTTCAGCCAATCTAACATCTTTCCTTTTGTTAAATAAGCCAGTTAGTCAGAGAAAACAAATTACAACACTATAAAGTTAATTTGATTGAAATAAACTAAAAATTTTAGCCTGTCTATGTATTCAAAATTTACCAAATCAAAACAGATTTTCATCCTCCAAAAATGTTTATTAAAATATTCCCTTGAAATCAAAACATGTGTACAAGCAAGGAATCATAAAATTTTTACATAATAATAATAAAAAAAAAAATTGAAAAAATTTCTTTTTAGATTCAAATTTGAAAGGAAATTGGATACAATTCGGAATACTCAAAAGTTAAATTTCTTTGAGAATTGTAACTAAATTGCGAAAAAAAAAATTGAATCATTTTGCTTCAGCTGCAATAATAATTGTGTAGCATGCAGCTTTTTGCTCCATTTCATTCTTTTCAGACAAGGTTATATCTGTTTGGCAACCTATGTCTCTGGTATCCAGCTTCAAACTATTTATACATTGAATTTCATTGATAATTCATTCGTCTTCTGAAAAAAATTGAGAGAAGACATTAATGAAAGAAAATTTATTTTTAAAGCAAAATTTATAATTACTATTTTTATGCAAAATTCCTCATAATACAATATAAATTTAAAGCAAATTGAAAAATATGCTTTAATTAATATGCATGGATTAAGTAAAATAAATATGCACATGTATAAATTGCTCAAATTACTTTATAATACTAATAAAATGTGAACATACCAGCTAGTAGAACACTTGATAATTTGTATTTCATTTGTCTGTCACACTGGTTCATAGTTTTCAATGTGGACCATTATTGAAGAGATATAATCCGGGTGCTCTGCATCATCTGAAGATTTTCCTACAAAGTAATTTAAATACAAATTTCCAAGTATTACAAATTTTTAAAGCAATTTACATTGCAAACAGTTTTATAAAAAAAATAGTTCATATAATATTAACTGTGCTTAATTTATGAGGTTTGTAATAATTATAGTTGACATATTTACAAGAATAGAATAAATAATCGTTTTCACCTAATACCGATTCTTCAAATTATATACATTCTTAGTTAAAATTATTTCACAAAGTAAATAATCTCAATCATACTAATAACCAACGTTATTTTCTTTTTGTAAAACCTACATGTAAAAAATTATAATTATTATCTCAAAAGGCATGTTTCTGAAGTATTTTGCGACAATTTCATCCCTATCCAATTTAATTACATAACGCAGCACAAGAAACAATCTACACAATAAAAATTCGAGCATAATAATTGAAATTAGATTTAACATATTTTTCTATATAAAACTAAAACACGTCTGTTTTAAAAATGTATAGATAAACAGCCGAAAGAAATTTCCTTTAACTGATACAAAAACTCGCCAAATGTTTGCCAAGGTTACTATAAAACAGGGTCAAGTAATGTTTGAAACAAAATACACATGATTATTTAGAAAAATCCCTACAAAACATGGAAAATATACTTAAACACTAATTAGTTATGAAATTCTAATAACAAAGCACTGAATTAACATATTATTACTAACCTTTTTTTTTGCATTTGCTTTGCATAGCAGCCTCCCATTGTACCGTTCTTGATGGATATACAGGGATGTGATAAATTTTAACTGCTGACAGTAAATTTATACTAGTTCTACGGCTACATCCAAATGCAGAACAGAAAGTTTAATCTCTACTCTTTTTAGTAGAGCTCTTTTCAAAAGCAAAAAAAAAAAATTATTTTATAAAAATATAAAGAAAAGTCCAAGTATTTCCGTCTAATAACGTACACAACATAATGTGGATATCGCTATAACAGGAAGAAGAGAAAGTTTTCAAATAATGCAGTGCCCCCATAGTAAGCTTTATGGTTGAACTTGTCCGTAAGTGATTGGGATACGTATAATTCTAAAAAGTAATGTCCTAGTTTGACGGGACCCTTGGAGCGATTTTTGTAATCGCGCAAAGAGGGCGCCCAAGTGGTTATTTCATTCCCGGAGCTTTTACAAGCAGAAAGAGATGGTTTCGTGCCTGGAAGAAAAATTACGATGTAAGCAGGAGTATTAAATGAAAGAAGAAAAAAAAAAGAAAGAAAGAAAACACTGAAATCACCTTGTCTGGAAGACATATTTTGAAACAAGGTGGCGTTTTCACTGAATGAAAGGATAGATAGAAATCAGGGAATTAAGTTTGAAAAATCGTTATAAATTAAATAAAGCATAATAGGGGCGAAAAGATGAATTTGAACAGCAAAGTACTTCCATGGAAAATGGAATAGCATAAAAGTCTCTTCTAACTAAAAACTATTAAAACTGAAATAGCATTAAAGCATTTGAAATTTCAGTTGTAATGAATATATAAAACGATAAAAAAAAAAGGATAGTGAAATAAGAACAATACAAGATTATAATTTTAAGAAAAACCTCAATATCAAAACTAGCAACCACGTACGAATATAGCCTCACAGCGCGAATTCTCTCATAAGTGTAATTTAGCTTGGCTCAATAACAAGCCGCACGGTTAACTTGGAGATCTAAAAAAGAATCCAGAAATTATTTACCAACAATCATTGTATTATTGTCATTCAAAAAAGTGATTATTACACGACTTAATTCGTTCCTACAACCTGTAAACCTCGTTTCCCTGTGCTTTGTAGACTCCTCCCTTGCCACCGAAAACAGTATTACTTATTCTCCCTGCATTGCTCCTAATTTCTTTTTCAATATTTCTTATTAAATTACCTATGCGTCATTAAATATTGTTCATTTTATTTTTCTTTAAGTAAAAGTAAAAAAAAAAAAAAAAAAAAAACCTACAATATTTATTTTAAAAATTTTATTGTTACAATTTTTTTGTTGTTGTTGTTTTTGAGGATTTAGTTTTTGGGTTTATTATCATCTGGCAACATATTGTTTTTAACGTGTTTATTAATATGATGTGGTTCTTTGATTGTGGAAATTAGGGCTAGATTAATCTTTGCTGCTGCTGTATATTTTGCAAAAACAATCAATTGTGAAAATTGCTAAGAATAGATTGGCTGTCATTTTTCAACTATTGGACATATGTGAAGCAGTTGATGGTTTTTTAAAAAAATAATCTGTTGATAGTTTGTTTTTTATCGTAGTGAAATATAGTTTGAACATTTTGCATTTTAACTATATTATTTTGAAATTTTATTCTTGAAATTGTTAATACACTTCAACAAATGGGACGGAAGAAAAGTATGGGACACAAGAAAAAAATCCCCGATAGATGGCTCGATTATTATCCTTTGAAGGAGGCGATATATGATGCTCGCATTATTCCAATCAAATGTCCTTTACCAAGTAATCTTTTTACAAGAAGCAACATGCGCCGATACTGTTGGACTCCTGAGGATGTAATGCATGCAATTCCAAATTTAGGTTTAATTATTGATATAACTAATAAACATCCTGCTTATTACGATCCTAACGAATTCATTTCCAATGGGATTGACTATGTTAAAATACCTTGTGTTGGCCATGTTATACCAGATAGTAAAGTATTTCGTAGATTACGTGAGGTTATCAGTCTTTTCTTAATGCGAAATAACACGAATGATCGTATTATTGCTTTGCATTGTACTCATGGAGTAAACCGCACAGGTTATTTGATATGCAGATATCTCATTCAACAACTGGGTTATTCTCCAGATGAAGCTCTTCAAAACTTTGCTTTACAAAGAGGATATCCAATAGAGAGAGCAAATTATATCGAGAACTTATATAATTTTTTACCCGCTGCAGTTTAATAAAGTCAGCTGTAAAATGGTGTTCATTAAAATAATGCAAAATCTTATGTTTGTACTTTACAGAATGAATTTCTTGTAATTAATAAATTTTTAAATTACCTGTCTTGTGTTTGATGCAAATATTTTCAACTTTAATTCTGCTTTTCTAAAACAGCGAATGATATTTTTCTTTTTAATAAGCTCAAATTGAAAAGCTCATCTTTCAAATCAATCTAAAGTTTATAGATGTATTCACAAGTTTCATATTTTTGAAGAACAGAAATTTCAAAATTTATCCATGTGAAGTATTTTATAATCCGTTAAAAATTAAATTTTTTAGGGGCCTAACTGCTTCAAGTATTTGGCATTGTTCCTGTCTTGTTACAATTTTATGGCATGTGTACAAACACATACTGTTTGCATTGAATAGTTTCTCCTCATTGGTCTAAATTTGTACAGATGTTGTCCTCATCTCTAGACTAAAATTGAAAATTTTGAGGATCTTGTGTTTATCTAAGTGCAGGTTAATAACTATTATATCCTTTTAACTTGCTCAAAATGAAATGCATTTGCTGAAGTTAAAAATGCATGTTATATGTAGCTGAAAATCAATTAAAAAAAAAAAACTTTTCATTCTAATTTTATTCTTCCATTGCTCCAGTAGATATCCTTGTATTTGTCAACCAATTTTGTTTTACAGTTTAAACAAATATTTGATGTATTTAAACCAGATTTGCCTCTTGCACTATATACTCTCATCTCCTCCCCCCCCCCTTTCATATGTATCAGTAGCTCTTTCCAATTAGTATTGACTGCTGTTAATATTAGAAGTGAAAAGTTTTCTCCTGGCAAGTTTTTATATCATGTATAATTTTTTGTAAGGAAAAGTATTTTTTAACCCTTTGTGGTCCTGCCTTGCATCCAGTAGGCCATTAAGAGTTGAGGTCAATTTAACCTTCATTTGGGAGATAAAAGGGTTTGTTTTTTAAATTCTAGCAACAAGATAAATTTTCAGCGGTATGGGGGTGGAGTGAACAGATCTTGCTCTCAATTTCACATTATATTCTATTTATTTTACGTACTTCAAGATTTTTCTATTGTCGTTTAGGCAGGCTCTTCTATCATAACAACTACAAAGCCAGTCTAGTTTTGTAGTAATTGAGTACCTCTTCAAAAATTTAGAAATGTTACTTTTAGTTATGTTGCCACCAATCTCCATAACTATTGTTTTATTCATATTACAGTGTTATGTATTCTTGTGAAATGAAAAATATTTTCATATAAGTTAGTTGATTAAAGAGCACAAAAAATTTAAATCAATTTTACAGCAATAACCCAATACATTGATAGAATCATACAGTTACATGTTTGATTTGCTGCCAAAAGTAAATAACACAATTGGCCCTCTAAACATCTTTGCTTATTAGCTATATTAAAATGAGGAAATGCATCCAAGTTCTTTTTTCTGGTTATAACTTGTTGGAAAAGAAATTATTAACCATTTTATTGCTTTACATTTATAAGATTATATTCCCATTGATATATAGTATGATAGCATTGCTTCAACAAAAAGGAATGATGAATCAAAGCTAAAAGTGCACTTATTCAAATGTTCAAAACAATTTAGGCCACTAGTGTACACATTTTAAAAAAGATATATGAAAGTCAGGAATAAGGATTATTTTGTTAAATAAAAAGGTATTTCATTTATTTGGGAACAAAACTTTTCGTTTTCATTTATAAGAATAATTTGATTTTCCTCTAAAAGTGATTAATATGAAAATAAACAGGACATTGTTTTTAGATTTAAACAGCAAACTGGATAAAGATACCCATAAAACTTACCAAGAATAAATATTTTCTTTATAATTTAATTGAAATTCAGAACTTTCAAGTTGAATTTTTCTCATAAATTTACTGAAGAACTATGTATCTGATTATCGTAGAATTGATTCTTACAAATATACTTGGGCTCGAAGATAAGAGATAACTTGTGACAGTAATATGTATGGCTGGATCTCAGAGAGACATATTCTATAGCACCATCCATTTGACAAATTCAAATGAATCATTTTATTTCTTTTGAAAATGACTAATAATGTAGTGACATATTCCTTTGAATCTATATTAGTTTTTAGAATATGCGCCAGTACTTAAGATTTTTATTAAATTTTTGATTAGCTAATGTGTTTTTATTGCAAAGAATACAGCAAAATATGTATTGTAATTATAGAGTTAATGTGAAATAATTTTACTTCTAAATAAAACATAACTAACAATCATCATTAATTTAATGAAAAACTATTTTATTTTAAAAGAAATATTCTATGTATTTGATAGAAAAATAATTACATGCCCAAAAAAGTCTATACAGTTACTTGAATAAACTTGTAAAAGAATAATGTATTTTAAGTCCTGATCATTGATGTTTTTCAATTCATTTTAGAAAATAAAAGTTTTTATAAATTGATGTAGGCTATTATACAAATATTTTTCAACACTTCTAGATTTTTTTAAAAAAATATGCATCCACCATTTTAACATTAAGTTACTTTCAATAAAGATGCTTTTAATACTTTTACTGAAATCAAACAAAAAGAGTATTTATACATAATTAAAATTGAATGAAAGTATAATACTAGACTTGATAAATAGAATAGAAGATGAGACAGAATTCTAAGTATTGATGGGCTTGCGAAGTATTTCTAATTATTCTAACAGTAAAATGTTTTTTAGGAATTTGTAGAATTGTTTTTAATAAATTAATATTCCATTACAGTTACATAAAATAATTTTTTAAGACAAAATGAAATTGAAGAATTTCTATTCAATATCACGTAGAACTTTGAGATTTAGTTCATTATATAGGCTGCAGCTTTCATTAATGTGTTTCAGTTTTGTCCTTTGATGAACACTTAAAAATTGAATAAACAGGATGATTTAACTTTTGAGTAGAATTCTTGCTATGATTATAAAAAAAGTATGATTAAGCTATTTATTTAGCTTTAAGCCTATTAGCCACCCAAGGGGCTATTTTTTTAATTGGGTCACTTTTGGTGTATTAGAACACTTATCAATTTTTTATCGTTTGTTTCAATTACATGTAGTTTATATAATATTGAATTTAATCGTTTCCTTTAATTTTAACATAAACTAAAATTTTTAACTTAAAATAAGTTTATTATTGTCCACTTCTCGATATTTCATTGTTTAATTTAATTCTTATATTTCATTGACTATTTTAATAATAATTATTAAAAAGTGCACCATGGGTAGCTAAATCTGTTCTTTGCATAGAACTTTTACATTTTTAATTTCATTTTATTTTACTTTATCCACAGATTTTCTTCCGTAATGACAGGAACACTATATTATTTTGTTTAATATTAACTTAACCCTTTGGGTACACATTTATTTGAAAATTTTTTTGCACTTGGAGCATATTATTCAAGTAATCTACAATATTTCTTATCTTCCTTATTTTATCATCTTCACTTAGTTTTTCATTAACTGTGAAATACAGAAAACTTAAAGTATCAAAAAACCTATTATGTGGCATAGTTTTTGCAAAAACTGGAGTACTTATAATTTGCCTTTTTGACCAATACATTTCCAACTTTGCTTTCTTTACTGGACACATCAAGATACACAAAGCAATATATGCTTTTATTTCGTCAGAATTTACAGGAAACCACTTTTCAATTCTTTCCCCCCCAAAAACCTTATTTTTCTATTATTTGTCTGGCATACCTGTTTGTCTCTTCTACTATGATATTCCAAAAATCTTCCTTTAGAACTTCATTTAAAACATCTAAAGCTTTAGGATTATCACCTAGCCTTCGAAGGCACAAAGTATTGATTCCAGGTACTTCAGAAAACTGTTTTACATCAGGTACATTTTCTTTTCAAATCCATTCATCTAATTTTTCATGAGAAGATTCACCATCACTGCTTGATAAGTGTCTTGTACGTTTTCGAATAATTTCATTACCATTATCACTTTCTAATTCGATATATTCTTCATCATTTTTATTTTGAAAATCCTCTTTATCGCTAAAAGGATCATTATAAAATTCTTCATCACTTAGTTTAGTTTTTATTAACGTCGCACTAGAAGCAACACGAGGGCTATAGGCAGAATACCCAAGGGGACCGAGCTCACCCAAAGGGTTTAGAGTTGCAAACCGGCCCCTCGGGAAACAATCACCCCCCACATTCAGCATTTATTGACAAAATAACATAAGATTTACATAATTTTGAAATAAAGTTTAAATAAAATGTACAAGGTATTTGTACAACAAAAAAATATACATGACAGAAACACTAGAAATAAAAAAATAACAGTTGAAATTTTCTTGCAAGAATAAGATACACAACAGGTTAAATAGCACAATACTAAAACGTCTACAAATTCGTAAACAAAAATGAAGTGTTAGGCAAAGGTATAAACACACATATACAGTGGCACAAACAATTGAGGATACACCTTACTTTTACTTGATAAATCCAACCTTCAATCAAAATAACACCTTAAAAAGAAGTGCAAACGAATTTTTATTCTGAGACATAACAAAAGGTTTAATTAACAGTAAAAATAAAGAAAAATCAACGACAAAATTCTAAAATAAAACTTTTTAGAGGCATTTCAAATAAACATAAGCAGATTTTTACCTCAAAAAAATTGAGGATACACAAATGAAATTTTTGTTTAACTACCACTTGATTTCTTTTTGCTTGCTACTAATAATTTAAGTTTGGGAAATTTTATCCTAAACCTTTTCAACTGTTATTTCTGTCTTTTGAAGTTGGTTATGAGAATATAAAGCTGTAATTTTAAATGGAAAATGGCTCCTCGGAAAGAGACTAGTATTGATGTAAGAAAATTTATATTAAGGTTATTTAAGAAGGGAAAATCTTATCGTGAAATAGCTGAAATTGTCGGTAGAAGTCACTCATGTATCCAGAAAATCATTGGGAAATTTAAACGCAATGGATTAATTCAAAATAAGAGTGGAAGAGGAAGGAAAAGTATTCTGAGTGATGTAGCTAAAAGGAAAATTTTAAAAGATATCAAGATTAATCTTAAACTGAGTGCAGTCAAACTAGCTGCAGAAACTTCTCGAATAATCTGCAGAAGTGTAAGTGCTGAAACTGTGAGAAATGTGATTAGACATGCTGGATATAGCAGTCGAGTAGCTAGAAAGAAACCTTTCATAAGCTTACAAAATCAGAAAAAGCGTTTGGAGTTTGCAAAAACTCATCAGTTGAAGACAGAAAACTTTTGGAAGAAAGTTATATTTAGTGATGAAAGTAAATTCAACATTTTTGGAAGCGATGGTCGTCACACCGTTTGGAGAAAGCCGAACACCGCTTTGGATCCAAAAAATTTACGTCCTACAATTTAACATGGTGGTGGCTCCGTCATGGTTTGGGGTTGTATGGCTGCAAATGGGGTAGGAAATTTAGTTTTTATAGATTGTATAATGGATCATAAGCTTTATATAGACATACTCCGCAACAATCTTAAAGAAAGTACACAAAAATTGGGTTTAGATGGAAATTTTATATTTCAGCACGACAACGACCCCAAACACACGGCACGTAATGTCAAAATGTGGTGTCTTTTTCATTGTAAACAGCAATTGCACACACCGCCACAGTCCCCTGACATCAATGTCATAGAAAATTTGTGGGCCACACTAGAAACAGCGGTCCAAAAACACCAGATTAGAAACAAAGCCCATTTAAAGCAAGTGTTACAAGAAGAATGGGATAAAATATCTCCAGATACCACTAAAAAATTGGTCGAATCGGTACCCAGACGGAGGACATTATAAAAGCCAAAGGACATGCAACAAAATACTGATACTGTCTATGCATGTAATATATCAAAAAAATTTCATTGGTGTATCCTTAATTTTTTGAGGTAAAGATATGCCTATGTTTACTTCAAATATCTGTGAAACTTTTAATTTTAGATATTTTTTTGTTGGTTTGCGTTATTTTTACTGTAAATTAACCCTTTTATTACGTGTAAAAGTAAAAATACGTCTTCTATTCTAGTTAATGTGTTATTTTCATTAAAAGTTGGATTTATCAAGTGAAAGTAAGGTGTATCCTCAATTGTTTGAGCCACTGTATATATGGCATACAATTATAGCTACACGGTAAGGGATGATAAAAATATTGAGAAATATAATAAAAGTTTGAAACAATTAACAAATTTGTTCGGTAATTTTATGAGCCGTAAGTATACAGGATTTAAGCTTAGATTGCAAGTAGGGATTTTCACACACAGACCTCAGCCAAATAAGTTTCGCTTAACAACAGGACATTTTAAATGAAAATCCCTGATAAAAGGGAAAGAAAAAACATGTAGTGGTCAGCATCTCCAACAGAGCCATAAATTTGTATTTTTTAAATTTAAATAAGAAATGAAGGGACCATGACTAGTTAAGAAGCTTGTAATAAAACTAGAATTTGTATAAAAACTCAAATTTGGTCTAGGAATATATGACTGAACCCGATATCAGTATTACAAGTTGACCGCCAGACCTCCCAGTCAGAAAAAAGCTTATTTTTTAAAGTCGTAACCATATGAGACCGAGGGGCAGGGACATACATTCTCTCACCATAAGTGACAGCGAGCTTTGCAAAGAAATCCGCAATTTCGTTACAATAATTTCCGATGTGGGCCCGAACCCAATGTAAGTCTATTGGCTTACGGACCTCGTAATTTTGAACCACGGTCAAGCGACGATTACGACACCTGAGCTGGCAACCCCTCTCCTAACATCCACACGACGCCAACGGGAGGACTTTGGATCCCGACAGATTTAACATTCATCAGCTACAGCTACACGACGGATCTTTGGCAGCCAAGGATCGAACCCGCGACTGAACAAAAACCGCCGACCACGAATCCGAAACCATGACCACTAGGCTACCGCGGCCACAAATTCTTCATCACATTCAAGATCACTACTTTCATTAAAACTATCGCTATCACTTTGATAAAATATATTCTCTATTTCTGTCATTATGGGGGCGTGTACCCCAAACAAGGTTCACCAAACTACTGAAATTATTTGTTCTGTTGCAACAGATACGCATTAATTTGAAATAAACCAGAATGAACTAGTTAAATCTCGGCTCAGTTTCAATGATGTATCAGAACGTCATGTGCGTCTTTGCCCAAACAAATACATGGCGTACTGATACGTCAAATGCGGCCAAAGGGTTAAATCAAAGTATAGTTGCTGTGTTAAACTTTTTGCTTCATTCTGCAAATACTAAGTTAATCATTCACAAATTATTCATTAATCAGCCTCTCTTTGGATGCCACCATGAGAGGATGCTAATAAGAGTGCTCTGTTGACACCAAGGATACGAGCAATAATGTAGTGGATTTAATTTGTAAATGCAATTCTCATTGAAAGGCAGTAAGAATGCAAGGTTAAATTATCTGAAAAGCTAAATTGAGTAGGAAAAGAACTTTACGTGATGAAAACAAGGGATGATGGCCAAGACATGAAAAGCATAGATGAGGAAATGTTGAATTTGAAAGGTGAACTTAAACTTCATACCTACTTACCAAATGCTTGCACAACTTAAAAGCAAACATTTATATATATAAAAAAGTATTAAACAAGTCGCTGAGCCTGTAAGCAGCTCATCATGAGCTAGTAGTACTGACCTAGAGGGATTTTAATCCCCTTAAATCCATTAAAAAAAAATCAAAAAAGTTGAACCAATAAAATCTAAAAATAGTTTTGCCTCACTAGAAAATATAAATCTAAATGATGCTGAGAAAGATTTCCCACTTCACTCCCCTAAATTCCAGCCAATTATGTTTAATTTAAATTAATTACAAACTCATTTTGAATGAAATTCACAGAAACCATTCCAAATAATCTTCTAAATTAGCATGCGATTTCAACCAGACACCGTAAGTCAAAAAATCAAAAGTCAACCACACACCTAATTCAAGCACAAGCAAATAGCATTTTTTAAAGAGAAAACCGAAGGATTTTTACAAACCAACTCCTTGACAAATTAAAGCAGTTGTAAAAAGACTACCAATCTTCAGAAATGTACCAGACATCTACGAAAATTAAAGTCAAAAGGCTACTTAATTGAAGACAAAATAAACAGCCACTTCCAATATTCTTGGCAAAAGTCAAGAATTCAATGGACATGCCTGACATTTATCAACTCAAAAATCTCCTCCTGTAAAATCATGTTTTAGTGATTTCAACAAAAAAAAAGGCAAGAGGCCACACAGTGCTTTAACTGCAAACTATTTAACCATTTTTCATTAAATTGATGTCTTCAGACTCCCTCACTCTCACCAGCAGCCAATAGCGAGACAGCTAAATTTTGATTCCTCTCATTGAAACTAATTCTGGAAAATTTTTTAAATCCACTATAATTTTTTAAATTTTACCCCTGAAAATTTTAATTTTTTTGAAAAGTGTGAAGTATTTTTTTTGTATTAATTTAAATTAATCATGGGCAAGTCAAAGTAAAGCTATAACAGACTATCCTGACAAGGAGATTGAAAGCTGTGAAGCTTAAGTGCTCCAGTAATTCTCGTCAACATATTGTGAATGATGGTGTTTGACAGAATCCAATTTGCAACTTTTAGGTCACTAGATTACTGCATTTTTTTTTTATCAAGCCTTTGCAGTCTCATTGAAAATAATTTTTAAAAAATTGTGATTCCAAATATCTTTTAAATTGTTGATGAATATTTATTTAAGAATGAAAAGTTATTCTATATTTTCAATTAAAATTGGAAAAAAAAGCTTATGCCAAAAATATAAAAAGGTAAAGATCCTAAACGTTATATAAGAATATTTATAACATTCTTGTAATGATAGATACTTAGGAATGATTTTAATACTTTCTATCTTATAAAATTTTTCAATTATGTGATTATTTGTGTAATATATGTATGAAGTTTTTCAATACTTAATTATTTAGACAAATTAATTGTCATCACATAATTAACATTTAAATCTCAAGATTAATTAAGAAATAAAAGTGTATTAAAAATTAATTTTAAATTATTTATATTATATACATATATATATAGAGAGAAAGAGAGGTTTTTTTAAATTTTTCAATATTTTATATCTTATTTTGATCATTTTAGTAGGTGTCGATTTATTATAATTTTTTTTGTTTTTCTTTCTTTTGGAATTTTTTAAAATGTGTATTTTCTTTTATAGTTAACTATGAATATTTATTTTACATTGTTTACAATGTTTTTTTATCTGTTAATTTTTCTGGATTGGTACGGATATTTTTACTCAATGATACAGTAATGTTCTATTTTTTAATTATTGAGATTACTTCCTCTTGTTTTTGTTAAAGTATCAGAGATTAATTACATATAAATATCAAATTTATATATATATATACTAGCAGATCCAGCCATGCGTTGCTGTGGCTAAGTTAGACATTAAATTATATTATAGTAAACTATTCAATACAGTCAAATTATTATTTAGGAATAAAGACGAAAACGTTGTAGCCGATGTAAAAACCACAGGATTGAGATTTGAACCTTATATCAAAATTTGGAGATGATTGAAGAAAATGTTAGTGGAGTTAACATTAAGTGCAAATCAATATTAAATTTTGAATTTTATATTTTATTCATCTCGTATTCAAGTATAGTTTTTAATAAATGAGGTTGGCAGCGTAGATTATTTATTACTTTTAATAGTTATATTCATTATTTTGAATTATAAAACTATTCACTTTTAAATTAATTCACAGCTAATCGGTACACAATATTCTTGGTTAACTTGTCTATTGCCAACACAAATAGATTCAATGGTTTTCCCACACGCGAGCATGCAAAATATAATTGCCCATGGTGAAAACAAGTCTAAGCTGCAAATTGACATTGTTAGGCCTTGAGACTTATTCATAGTCATGGCGAAAGCTAAACAAATTGGAAACTGAAGCCTTTTGAAGGGTATCATAGATTCTGATGGTATCATTGAAATGCATGGCAACAGGACCCCTTCTCCTGTAAACTTTTCAGTCAAAGTGGTTGCTTCAAGAATATTTCCTGTGATATTTTTGATGACCAAATGTGTACTATTGCATAATCAAGGTGGATTCAAATTACACAGAAGAATAATAGATGAACCAGTCTTCAAACGAAGATTACATGGTGGCATTCTGGGCATATCCAGAGGATTTAAAAATTCAACTGAAAAAAATTTACACTTTCGTTTTCATCAACAACCACTGTGTCGATTGATTTAAAAGACACCAGATTACATATCAACAACTGTTCTATCTGGAAGTAAATTTCGTCAACATCAACATTTTTGGCTGCCAAAATAGCTTGATTATTGAACTTATGATGCAAGTGATTATTCTGTATGTCCAGGAAGATACTGTCAATTAATACATTTTTTGCTTGAACAAAAGAACAGAAATTGTCTGACAATTGAATGCATTGCGTATTTGGTTGCAGTTCTATTCTACGATTTCCAATATCTAGCAATTATTTGGAAAACATTTGTGCTGATGGATCATTTTGTAATTGTATGTGCATGTTTATGGTCAGTCGAAGTGTTTCGACACTTAGCCATAAGAACGATTGTTTTAAAAATACGCTAATCTCATCAGCAAAAGTAGAGCGAGGAATGACTGGAGTACATTCCCTAGAAAACAATATAGATATATGGTTCAGAAAATTTCCAAAAAATATATTCATAACTTTTTCAGTTATCACTGTCACCATGCACACATTATACATAAAAAACAGTTTTAAGAAAAACGCCTTTAAATTTAAATCATTGTACCTTTACATTAAATTACCTATGTGGTAGGCTAAAATTCCACAGATTTGTATGGTACACCTTCATTAACTCATCTTTGGCAAATTTTCTTCTTTTTAGATCTATTTTTTTCCGTACAGTTTTAACACCACATGATGGATGTCGTCTTGATTCAGTTATCGTCTCTTCTTCAAGTTGAGCACACTCTTTCAATGCATTTGTTCCTACTTGCACATTAGCTGCATTTAAGACATCAAACAAACCTTGAAACCCTTTATTAAATTGTATGATGGCCAAGTAGGCACCTAATCGTAGAGTTTGCAACTCTCTCTCTCTCAACAAAAACTTCTTTCGGTATACATTTCCACATAACGCCATTCAAACTTTCATTTGCATTTTGTGTTTTCCCATGCAAACATTTACTCAGTAAATGCTTGTTGCATAGTTTCATATAATGAGGTTTAATAATGTTCATTATGTTTTGGTGTAGTCCTTTACCAGTATTTCAAAGCCTTGAACCCACACGCTTTTGAATGTGTCCTATGCATTCAAACTTTGTGACACTATTTTCCTCATAAATATTTTTAATCGAATCAAAACCTTTTGAATCACCATCCCCATAAAAATGCACAAATTTTAATTTTCTCATGATCTTTCAAATATGCGATAGATACCAATGAGTTCCATGGCACCGGATAATCCCACGTTTCACAACTTATGAGTAATTCTATCTTCAGGGTTTTTTTGACAAAATCTGCTCATTTTTGACATAATTTCAATGTCCAGCAGTTTGCATGTATCTATGGATATGGCACTAACAAATCTATTCAGAGACAAATGACCTCTTCGCTGCCGTCGACTGACACGCCGCACTGAACAATTTCATCAAAATTATTTTTCTCATGAATCTCAGTGGCAGCCTCATTCATAATTTTATGTGCCACATTACTGGAAACATTGTCCAACTTTTTATCAAGACATTTGTAAGCTGTCTTAGATGGAATGTTCAAATTCATAACTGAACACAGCTTTTCTGCAGCAGAATGTCCTTTTCCAATAATCCTCAAGCCAAAAACAAATGCAAGGTTGGTGCTGTCAGTGCATTTTGTTCAATTTTGGAGATGTACAAAAGGAGATGGAGCATTCACAGTTTGGACATTTTAGTAACAAATTAGATGCTAAGCCTAATACTGATTCTTTGAAAAGCTTTATACCATTTTAAAAACACCCAGGACAATTCAACGATGAAATAAAACCATTAAAAATTAATTACTATGCTATGATCTTTATTTTCTAAATTATCAATTTATTTTGAATGTGACTGAAGTTTTGAATCACTTACTTTGTTGTTACACTTCTATAAATGTTCGTTTCATCCACATTCTTGTTGTAACTATTTCCCTTAAACTTATATTTTCAAACAGATCTTCAGTTTTTCCTATTAGCCATGACTTTTAACAAAATATTAATGCTAACTAATAAAATCAAAAATTAATTTTTATCAAAATCAATCCCAACATTTGAAATGAGTACTATCGTAAACATAGTTAAAGCTTTGTAAACACAATATTGTTGCCAATCATCAGATCATAAAAGCACAAATTAAAGAAATAATTTGTAATAAAAAAAATATCGTGACTATATAATAAGATAAAAACTACCATATCTCTCAAGTTGGACCAAACTGCACACAGTGTGCAAAATTTCATTAAAATCGGTTCATTAGTAGGAGTTCATCACGGACAAACAATGACATGAAATTTTTATATATAATGAAATTTATATATATATATATAGCACATTAATAATTATGAAAACACTAGTTAGTTTTTTATACACATTCAAAATATAAAATAATAAGTGCATATGCTTCATATTTTATGTACTAATAATTGAAAACTGTATAATTTTCATTTATTGGTACATAAAATATGAAGTGTGGAATCTGCACTGATATTTTCATAATATTGAAAATTTAAAATCTAGACCAAATACATGCTAATTTCCATCTTCAAGCATTTACTTTTGTCAAAAACATGCTTTTAATGTAAGTTGAAAATATTAAAATAGCTCAAAAAGCTCTTCATGTAACAAAACATTTAGTAGAATCGATTAAAAATTTGTAGCAATTTGTGTAGGTAATAAAGTGAAAAATAAAATCAATCTTTTATTAGATATATGACCAGGAAAGTAAATGTTATTTATACTGTGTCGAATGTCATTCATTAATTTTCAATATCAGATAAATGATAAAACTATAACACAATAATCACAGTTACATTTGGAAAATTATAAATGTTATATATAGAATGTCTTCCATGTCAGTGAAACTTTAAAAACCAAATATTTTATGGAAATAAACTTTATTAAATTAGTTACTTTCATAAATCACACAATAGTCATTCATACTGTTTCATAGCTTGTGTAGCAGCTATACTTGGATTATTCACAGTTTCTCCTAGAGATTCAAGTAGTTCTTTCCTATAATCATCAAAGTCTCCATCAATTTCATCAATATTTTGGTTTTCTATAATCCACAACTGACAATTTGTCTCTCTTATTAGACGCTCATCATGAGTAACTATCACAACACCTGAAAAATGATTAAAAAATGCACTATTTTAAATTACTGAGAATATAATAAAATGTCAAAACTTTCATGACGAATTTGTTAGTATATCAATAAATAAAAAGAATTTTATAAAAAAAAATTAAGAATTCATACCCACCCCCATTTAAAAAAATACTTTTTATTTTCGTATTATCTGAAAGTTTGATATTCTCAAACTTTTAATTAACTACTCTATTTAACTACCAAATTCACGTACACACACAGGGATTGCTTTCTTAAAATATAGACGCTGCAGACACTTTATTTCAAAAGTTCTATACAAATAAATTGTAAGGCAAACATAAATTATGTTTGATAAAGTAAAATAGTATAATTATTTTTCTTTCCTTATTAAAAAGTTTGAATCTGAAAGGTTTTCAGAATGATTTTCTAATAGTTATGCATAACCTTTTTTTTTACAGGCACTTTATAAAAATACCCAATTGGATACTTTTATAAAATACATGCAAAATTAAAATTATTGTTAATGGGCCTTCAAATTTAAGGTACCTATTTGGGAAAGAATTCTCCAAGAACTGGCAGAACTATACTGTAAAGCATACACATGATCAAAGTTTAAAAACAGCAGAAAAACGAAGTGCAAAAATTAATCAAGGTTTCTTTAACTTTCTTAGTTAAAAAATTAATTTAAATACTTTGGATAGTCATTTC
The DNA here is from genome assembly GCA_019974015.1 of Nephila pilipes. Classification (NCBI taxonomy): domain Eukaryota; kingdom Metazoa; phylum Arthropoda; class Arachnida; order Araneae; family Nephilidae; genus Nephila; species Nephila pilipes. The sequence goes on along the minus strand of BMAW01130694.1, from coordinate 523,774 downwards.
ATATTAAGACATCTAATTATTATTTTAGAAGATATTTTAAATTTTTAGAGACTATTTTGTCGACAATTTTATGCTTGAAATTATAGGTACCAAATTTAGAACCATGGGACTGAATGCCTATAAAGTTATCATCCATTTGAAATTTTAAAATAAAGGTAACATGAAAAAAATGATAGAATTCATAAAAACAGATCCTATTTTGAAAATGTAAGTAAAAGTCAAATTGTATGCATCTTAATGCATACAAAATTGCAAAATCAAGTAGCTCATGAGTGTTTTAGCTTGATGTATATACAACAGGACTACTGGCAAGCCACTCACGATGCATTTGTGGTGATTAGTCTTGTCAAGCTTTTAATCAGCACAAAGGGAATTTGCAACTTAAACAAGGATAGCATCATTTCAATGAGAGGCTCTCAAGTTGCTTGACTTGTAAGTACATATGAATTAAGATAAGTAAAATTTGACTTCACTGCTTTTATAAATTATATGACAAATAAAAATTTTATTTTTCATATTACATTCATCTTAAAATTTCAAATGTATGGCAACTTTATTGGCATTGAGTTACGAGATACCCACCTGGGTCCAATGTAATTAACATAAAAAATTTAAAAATTTCTTTTTCTTTTTTTTTCAACATTCTCTTTTGATGATATTTAATAATAATAAAAAAAACCACTAAAATTATTTAGAAATACTTTACAGTTCTTAATTGGTTTCTCAAAAGATTAAAATAAAGAGTGTGTAAATGTTTGTTCGAACACATATACTTATTAGTTTCTAAAATACTAATTTAAAATTTTTTATTTTTAAAATACAGTCATATAAATTGATAAACATTAGAACATTAAATACAGTTAAGAATGCTACTTAATCTAATTAAATTAAATTTTTAAAATATTTATTTACCTCCTTCAAATGCACTGATAGCTTCAGCCAATGCATCTATTGATTCAATATCCAAGTTGTTTGTAGGTTCATCCTATAAAACCAATATTATATAAAAACACAAATTCATTTATCAAATCAGGAACAAGTATATTTTCAACAAATATTTTTTTTTATCATTCTTTCAGAGGAAAATTAAATATTTACTCATTCAATATCATTTTATTATAATTTCAAAGTCAAATAGTTTTTATATTCAAAAATATTGAAATAAAGATAAGTTATTAATAAATTGTGGAATTTTTTGATTTTCGCTTCAAAAATAATCTCCTTTAAAAAATAAAAGATTTTGATGTATGGTTAAACATTGTGATTCTGCACATAAATTTAAAGAACTACACATCCCATCTTTAAATGATCTAGAGTAATCATACAAGTCTCAACACAAAACAAATTATAACAGAGAGATATCATTGAGTATATTAATTGTCATAAGTTAATGTTATTAACAAACAAACAAAAAAGCAAATAATTACAACATTATAAATAACAGTTTATATACTTTTCTCATATTCTGAAAATTCATAACTTCATATAATTGATTACAGAAATTATTTTACCATCTGAAATTCTTTAATTCCAATAATAACTATAAAAAAAGGAAATTTTACTACTTAGAAGTACCTACATATTTCATAAATATAGGCATTATTACTATTTATTATTTGTCTTTGAATATTTATCATTCCATATTTAACATTAACCCCTTCTGTATGGCTATTGCAAACATAATCATGTTTCTAATTTACCCTAGAAAGACAGCTGTATCACTGTTGTTATAGAAGAAATTATGAGTGTGTCATATTTGATAAGCCAACATAGAAAAAAATTCAAATATTTTAAATCCAATAGATGGCTCACTAAGTCCATTATATCAGTCTTAATACACAATTTAGATACTTTTATTTGACCTTGGCTGCTTGAAGCTGATACCTAGCAGTTTAAGCTGAGAAAAGGCTAAAGTAAACAAACATTTCTGCATCGCTTTAAATTTACAGTCACACGCTTTTCAAGATGGTTGTTTATGCTTTAGCCATGTGTTTTTCTTCAGATTCCATAGAGGAATGTTTTTTTTTTAAATAAAATTTCTACTCCAGTCTTAGGTTCAATCCCTTTTCACGTCATTCCTTTAGTTCTGTTACATAAAGCATAGGGAAAAGAAAATGGAATATATAGTGATGCTATTAGAAATCAATGGTGAGCTAAGTAGATCTTATGTATAGATGTGTAAATAAGTGCAATTAAATATATTTTAATGTATGTAAAATGGACTTTTATCGTTTTTTTTTTTTCTGCAGAAATAGGCTTAATGAGTGAGTGTCTTATCTTTTACACCCAACAGGTCAATTGAAAAGTCCCCGGCCTACCATAGTAAAACACATTTTTTTGGCACAATTAGTTTTTTTTATTCAACATAATTCCCTTCAAGGGTGATACACTGATTATAGCGACCCTCCAACTTTTCGATACCATTTTTGTAGTACGATTTGTCCTTTGCTTCAAAATAGGCCTCAGTTTCGGTGATCACCTCTTCATTCGACGAAAATTTCTTCCCAGTGAGCGTTCTTTTGAGATCTGGAGATTACGGTGGATGAGGAAGCAATTCGAAGCCCAATTCATGGATTTTTGCCATCGTTTTCACTGATTTGTGACACGGTGCATTGTCTTGGTGAAGCAGCACTTTCTTTTTCTTCAAATGCGTCCGTTTTTCGGCGATTTCGTCTTTCAAACGGTCCAAAAACGCTATGCAATAGTCATTGTTGATGGTCCTTCCTTTTTCAAGGCAGTCAATGAAAATTATTCCATGCACATCCCAAAAGACAGACGCCATAAGCTTGCCAGCCGACTGTTGCATTTTCCCACGCTTTGGAGCAGGTTCATCGTGTGCAGTCCACTCGGATGACTGTCGATTGGACTTCGGAGTGAAATGATGGAGCCATGTTTCATCCATTGTCACGTATCGACACAACAATTCGGGTTTATTACGCTTGATCATCTTCAAACACTGTTCCGAATCATCAACTCGTCGTTGTTTTTGGTCCAAAGTGAGCTCGCGCGGCACCCACTTTGCACTCTCAGTACTGCATAAGTAATAAATAATTCACTTATGTAAGAAGCAATTCAGAAATCTTCAAACTGTTTAATAAAATAATTTAATTTTTTTAAAGATTGCACAGTAGTATAAATTAAAAAAATTATTTCCAAATTTTATTACACCAGAATGATCAGTAAAATCAAATGTTCATATTTTCTTGTTCAAAATATAATATTAAGTGTGAATAAAAAGTTGGACATAATCCCTCCCCTCTCTTTGAATTTAGAAAGAAAATTCTGAGATCTAAATGTTAAGAATCGAAAAATACTTGTATAATGTCTCAGTTTTATAAAAATGACATAAAAAATAAAATAATTTACTAAATTTCATTATGTACTACATACCAATATTAAGACATCAGGAGCACGAAGTGCTAACTCTGCAAGAGCAACCCTAGCCTTCTGCCCGCCAGAAAGATCATTAATTTTTATCGTATGACCATGGCTTACTAGTCCATAACTTCCCAACTGTTTACGAGCATCTTGATAATTGAGATTGAATAATCTCTAAAAAAAGGAAATAAACTACATTAATAAATAGAAATTTATTGTGAAATCTGTAACATGTTTGTACTAGGAATTTAAGATTAATTTAGTAGAAATCAAGAGAAAATATTTATTAACCCTTACTTATATAGGTAGCACACAGAATACTACAGTCCTTGAAAAATCCCTAGTTAATTAAAACAAAAAACTATGACTAATACCTGCTTCTGATATAACCTCTATTCAGCTACTCTTTTCAAGAAACTTAGAGGTTAAAAGTTGAAGGTCACATCTCCAGTGTTGCTTTTTAGGATTATTTTTGACAAGTCTCATATGATGCACAAAATGTTTCACTTGTGTAACAATGTAAGTATATTTATTTTTACACTTCTTACTTCGTTATTTGAGTTTTGTGTGATTATGAAATGATTATACTGTTCACAATACTTTTGAATTATTTCATTTGAATTTGATATTTTGAATAATTTGCTTACAATATGTATAAACAAAGTTGAACTTTTTATATTTACTTCTGGTTAACAGAGAGAAAAAATATTTTTTTTCCTAATGATTCTGTTAAAACTTCCAAGAGTCATTGGATTAAAAACTAAGCAAATATAATGGGGAACATAGTAAGTAATAATGACAGCAAAGAGCAGATAAGTCAATGGAAAAATAATCTCCAATCTTAAGTAAATACTGGAAAATACCATAAAAAATATTTTGAAGAAAATACTGCTGTTTGTAAAAAAAAATGATGTTACAAAAAATTATTTGCATTTTTCAAAATGTTTTTGATGGAGGGATTGTTGATCCTATAATTTGTAATACAAATAAAAATATTAAGCATAGACATGGAACTGGTAAAGAGTGTTATAAATTCATTGCAAAAGGCACTATTAGAGATTAATTCATATCTGCGATTGGAATATTACATCTCATGGGATTGAAATTTTATCATCTCTATACTTTTGTATATAACCAGGAAAATAATAAAGAGCATGATTAGTTCAAACAAAAAATTCATAATGTAATTTACTTTTTTTTTTATCAAATCTATAAATATTTAAAGCAAAATTAAAACATGCATTAGCAAGAGTTCACAGTCATTAGAAGAAATATGAAAGAAGTATTAAAATAAAATTAGTATTTTATTTATATGACTGATAACATCAGCTTGAAAAGCAAAATTCAAAATGGTTACACATCTTGTAATTTATATATACCTGAAATAATTTACATAATATTTAGTTTGTCAGTTAATTAATTGAACAGTTAACACATCATTTGCATATATTATCTTAAATACATAGCATGAAATAAATTCTGAAATTTTAAAATAAATTATACATATCATTACATTGATTTAAAGTAATACTCATTATTTGTATGTATATTGATATATGCAGGTTATAGATTTTGTGGGATGATAAAAACTGCATGATGGATAAGCCATAACAGTTTTTTCTAACACTACTTTTATTCCAGAAGTTTCCTTAATTTGCATAAAACATATTATTTTATTGGTTACCATACATATCATATATTCAAATAATTTATTTATTGACTAATACAATAAAAGATTTTCTCATAACTTGAAAATTAGCATGTGCATAATATGTGCCACCAGTGTAATGACATAACTTTTGCTCTTTATCTAACAACAGCTTAAAGTATGTTCCTCAATGCAAAGTAATATTGCTACAAAAATGAAGGTTGGGGGGGGGGGGGGAAGGTTAATATATTGATTGGTTAAGTGTAGATTTTTTAAAAATTTAGAAATGAAAACAGACATTACTTGAAGATATTCTACAGGTGATTCATCTAAATTCAGCTGCTCCCCAGAATGCTGATCAAACTTTCCAATTCTCTAAAAATAAAATGATTTGTTAAGAAATTAATTTTTTTTAAAACAATGAAATCATGTGAAACTCTTGAGAAAAACAATCTAAACGTAAAAGGACTGAAAAAGGAACATATTAACATTAACAAATTTTAAAAAAGTGAAAACTTACAAGTCGATGATTTTGCCTCTGTTCTCCTTGGGTCTGTAATTTAAAGGAAATATATAAGTTTAGAACATAAAAATAATAGTATAATTAGCAACAACTAACAAATTTAGCTTCATATTATGACAACACGCACCAGTACATAATCAAAATAATTTATTAAGAAAGGAGTGTTAATTCTGGAAGTAATCATACATTTAAAAAAATAGAAATTTATATCATGAGCGAAAACAAGAAGAAAAACCTATTTGAAAGAAAATGCCTTCCTTTTTTTTTTTAACTACTTAATACTTAAATGCATTTGTTTTGTAATCCAATATTTAGACCTTTTTCTGATCTCCAGTTCTGCAGACTTTTTTTGTCAGTTGAAATGTTTTTAAGGTCAAATTCAGAAGCTTATAAGAGATATTTACTCACATAACAAATCAAAAAGTTTTATAATAATTATTTTTCAAATGAAAAGGTAGACGAAATGATCAAATTTATAAACAATATAACATCAAAGATTAGTAAATGAAAGCATATTATTTCAGAAAATACAGCAAATTAGATTTGGAAATTCTATTTATAAATTATTTTCTTTCAATCAAGGAATATTTCATAAACATGCATTTTCGCTTCAGCAACAAATTATTGTCCATTTCTGATTTCGAAAACAACAATCCAGAAAGGATAATAGATATTAAAAAAATAAATACACAGAAGAAAGATATTTTACGCAGTTAGTTACTACATTTAAGTTTAATAACATTTTAAAGGTGTTTCATTGCAGACAAAAAATTTAAGTAATATGTACGTAATCTTATATATTTAGTTAAAAAATAATTTAAAAATGAGCTTGATACATACTGGAGGTAATACGCCAGTCAATAATCTTAAGAAAGTTGTTTTTCCAACACCATTAGGACCAACTATTGCAACTAAAAAAAAGAATTATAAAACAGTTTAAAAATTTTAACAGATATATAATAACAGATATATTCAACAAGCATTAACAATTAACAGAAAAATTTAAAAAGCATTTAAGAGAAATCAATAGGATTTACTTAAATAATTTATAATTTGAGATAAAATTTTAAAAAAAATTCAATCACAAAAAGAATTTACAGCTACTGACAATAATATGACAAAATTGTTAGTTAAAATATCTATAAATGTTTTTTATAAATATACTAGAGGATATAGCAATATTTCAATGCAGCTAAATTTGAACACTTACATGAATTAAATAAATACAATCGAAGTTTGATATCAATTGATTCATTCAATTAAAATTACATGAACTGAATTGCGTGATAATTCGTATATCCTCCTTGTTTCACAGCTGTTTTGTTACTGATATATTTCCCCTTCCTTCTTCAGTTGGTTACACACATTAGAATCCAATTTTGTTGCATTTCATATCTTAACTTTTTGTATTCAGTGTCTTGGGATAAAATGCTTTTTATTATTTTATAATAAAAATAAAATTAAATACTTTTAAAACACTGAGACACAATAATATTGAACTATTTATCCATTAATATATTTAATTTATATTTATTTATGTATTTCACATTTATAAATAATTTTATATTAAAATCTCAATAATTCTATAAATTACTAAAATCATAAAAATCGTTAAATAACATTAAATTAGCCAATTATCGCAATAACAATTTGTTTGGTTTTGGTACTTTGAAGAATTTTGATACTATACAATACATAACAGTAGGGTGGTGAACTTATTTAAAAGTTGCCACATGTACCGCAGTGATCACCAACTTGCACCCAATACTTCACTTTAACTGTGCCACATAATAGATTTAATTTAAACCACACTAAACAATCCAGGCACTAATGAGAAGTTGAAACTTTGAGTGAAATCAGTGGTGTAGTTTTTGAATCTATAGGCCATACTTTGCTTTATATTTACATAGATATGTGAAATTTATAAATAAAATTTTTAAGCGAAGATCAATCTACAAATAATTGATATAAATGGAATTTAATATACAATACAAAAAGTTGTGTTACCAAATAAAAAGACAAACAATTCAATTACCTATTGAAAAAACAATTTAATGGAAATAAATATTTGTAAATAAGATTATCATCAAGTTACGTATACATAAACTAAGAAATTAAATTATTGTTATTACTGGAATCTGATAAATAAAAGTTTTATGGCTTATTTTTATCAAACTAAAAATGCATACCACTTTCTAAAAATAAATTAAGTTTTAATAATCATCTTGGTGTTCTGAAAATAAAGTTAAAATCTTAACATTTTAACATATTTTTTATAAAATATTTCTGCTTTATAGACAATAAGAGTATCCAGTTTTAAAATGCAATCAGCTTTTTGCCTCCAGCTACAAAATAAGAAATTCCTCCCTTTAAATTACATCAGAATTTATTCATAGTTGGAGTTAATGAACCAATATAAAAACTATGTAAACACAGCGGTGTAATATGGAGCAAGGGACAAAAGATCTGAGATGAATCTAACAATATTATAATTTGTAATAACATAGCTGCTTGCCTCTTCTGCTTCTTGTTTTTTTAAAAAATATTTGTTCACAATTTCTCAGTAAATATAAAATTTCTTTAATATCTTAAATTTATATTTTTTTAGTATTATCTTTAAGTATTAATAACGTTTATAACATAGCCTCTTCCATTTCTTGTTTTAAAAAGATATTTATCCACAATTTCTCTAAAAATATGAAATTTCTTAAATAAATTTATATTTTTATATATTATTAGTAAGAATATAAACAACTTTTATGTTATTTTAAATTGATTTAAAGCTTATTCTAGAAATTCTTAACATTTTTCATTCTGTAAAACATATAATAAAAATTACAGCATTTCAATATAGTATAATCAATTTTAATATTTATACCAGTTTTTAATATTTATTCAACTGAAGTTAAACACAAATGCAAAATTTTAATTTTTATCTAACACTGTTTCAAACACATTTTCAATAAGCTTTTTAAGTCCACCTTTTATTTGTGGATTAGTAAAAGGATCAGCTAAATCAACTTCGCTCTTCATTATATTTTAGAAAAAAAAAAACATTTTTCAAAAACTATGTTCCAAACAAAATGAAATTGCACATCAATGTACAAGACGCAGTTGTTTCCAATTGGGGAATTAGTAAAGTTAAGGTTCTCTTAAATTCCCTATTTGAAAGAGTCCTAGAGTCAACACATTCTTATTCTGGTCCTACAAATAAGTTCTGTTGCAGATTCTGTGATGGGTTTTTGTTTGAAAGTCCTCCATAATATTGGAGTTTAATATAAAAATGATATCAATCCACTGATTAATATTCTATCAACTCTATTATTTGCATAATCTGCATCAAAATAACACATAATGTCTAAACTTCTATGAGGAATGGAAGAATTAATTTATAATTTCTTGTTTGAAGAAGGTAGCCAAGTAATTTTGTTAAACTGTTACAGTGCACTTTGCCTGGATTATATTGATACTGAGAGAATATATTAATGGCGCAAGAGATGTCAGGTCTTAACATCCAGCCAAAAAAATATGCTAAACATCCTAATAAATATCAAAAATATAAATTTAACAATTCAATCAAGTTCAGTTTGGTTTGCTGGGTGGTGGATTTTTTAAAAAAGTAAAGCCCTGTGGAATAAGAAGAGATGAAATTGGTAGGTTTATATTTTTCAAATCTTCTTCCAATTTGACTCATCTATTAGAATTTTCTCATTCTCTTCTGAAAGTTCTACCCCCTCTCCCCAATAAAAAAATTAAGTTTTTTCTAAAAATTTTAAGTCAAATTTGGATTCTAATAGTTTGACTATATGGTCAAGTATTTTTTTTTTTTTTTTGAAAATTAATGTCATCAACATATAACAACAGTACAATATCACCATGATGAAGAAAAACTCCATTACATCACTAACATTTCAAACTCTAGTTTTTTAAGAATTTGAACAATCTCTCAAACTTTCACTCCCTTTCAACTTTATTTTAGTACATAGCCTTCTCTTATTTGCAAAAACAGTTTGGATTTTTAAAGTCCACAAAATCCCCTTCTTCCGTCTAGTATATTCTTTTGGTTTCGTAAATGGATATGCACAAATAATATAAACCTAATAATATCATCACTTATATAAACTTACTGAAATAGAGAAAAATAATCTGAGAATACAAAAATTCCTAACAGGTGACAAAACTTTTCACCAAAGTTTGACCTTTTTGTTGTCCCTTACCCCAGTCCTAGAATCTCGCCTTTCTCATTCTTTTTTTTAAAATCTGACACTTTTATTTTTTCATCAGGATGTAGAATTAATTTCCAGTTTAGTGAAGATTGCTATCTCCTCTTCCATAGCTTTTTGACACACTTCTCAATAGGGTGACCTAGCTGTCTACATAAGATGCTTCCAAATACTAATATTGGTAAATCATGCCTCACAATCAGAATTTTTAAATTGTTTCTTAACATTATCTTTCATATCCTTTTTCTTCTTTTCACTGTGCCCAAGTAAGTGTTTTTATTACAAAAGTTCATTATACAATTTCAAAGGCTTTACTAAATTTTATGTTTCTAGCAATAATACAATCCAAGTGTAACTTGCATTGTATTATTAATCTGCAGATGCCGCCCCTGTTTGGGGTTCGGCTGCAACAACTCATAAGAATAAAGTCCAAATCATGCAGAACAAGATACTCAGGATCATGACCAACTCACCCAGGTATATCAGAAACTCAGTCATCCACAAGGACCTAAATATTGAACCCATAGATTTTTACATAACCAAACTCTCACGAAATGTTTACACCACCATCCTAAACCATGACAACGAAATAATTAAAGCTCAAACTATTTTCACAGATCCACACTCTAAATTCAACTTTGCTTATAAAACCACCAAATGGTCTCTCCCATTAAAATCGTCTTAATGTCTTTTCTATTTATTAGTTTTACACAAACTTATATGTTCAGAAAATAGCATCATTCTTTTATATCTTTTATTTCCTCTGTCTCACATATAGTTGATACGGAATGGTATCACTGTTACTCCTCAGATTTTTTTTTTTTTCAATCATTGCTTTCTAGTTAAATACCAAATGCCGAAGGGCGCCATCTGCTGGACTTTTTATTCATAACTTATTCCGTCACACTGAGCAAAAGCTATGACTCGCTGACGCTTGCCAACCATCTTATGTATGTAATTTGCAGATTTATCATTAACTGAAAGTTCAGACTTAGAAATGGAGAATGAAACAGTCATAATTTCTATAATGCACCTTTCACCTGGAATTTATATAAAGTACCCTTTCCTTTTAAGTGCATAGCTAACCATTGTTCCCTTTGTGGATCTCATATCTAACTTTTTACAGAGTTGAGTGGGAATCCCTATAAGTTGGAAATAACCAAAAAAAAAAAAAAAAAAAAAAAAATTAAATGATTAACTGATGGTTTATGGCCCCTCCCATCCTCTCCAATAGCTCAGACAGCTTTTGTTTGTTCCTTGTGATATAATCTATTTAAGGTTTAAGTAAAAGATAACTGGACCTTGGCCCAAAATGTATTCTTTAACCCACTGCATTTTAATATTGCCTTTTATGTCATCCTTAGCAAAGTAATATCTTTCAGATACTCCATTTCATTCATGGTGAAAGAATTCGTAAATTCTATTTTATACCTTGATCTTCTAAAAAATGCATGAATTCAGTATACATTGTCAAATTCTTTCCCTTTATCACAATTAACTTTCAATATCTTAGAATCTGTAAAACGTTTAGCTTGAACTTGGAAATAACAATCTAAAGCTTCACTTTTGAGCTTAAAAAAATAAACTACTTTGCAAGAAAAATAATCTATGAATGAAATAAAATAATTATCCCATCTAATTACACTGTTTGCATTTATCATCATACATCAGCATCAATTAAAGCTACAAGTTAATTAGAATAAAATTTTCACAAAGAATTAAACAATTTATATCATGTCTTCACTAGACAACATGGGTCACAACTGAATCTCGCAATTAATTTCAGGTAATCTCTACACAGCACTAGACGTTTTACAAACATACCTGAACTAACACAATTAAATTTCTCATGCCAGGAATGTAGATTCAAATCAGTTGACATCTAAAAAGTTGCGACCTCCATTCTAGATTTCATGTTAACAGGATAACTATAATGCAGTCCATTGTATAGTGTTGTTATCAATATTTTCCTGTAATCCTTATTGTACACATTGTTTCTGAAATTTTATCCAATGAATATGATGCACTAACTTGATCAAGCCTTGAATCTACAATTAGATTGTGATGGATATTAGAAGAATACATCACATCCTTCAGTTGCACAGTTTCTATTTGTCTGTTGACTTTAAAATCCAATATGACAGTCCCATACTATCTATTGCGTAGGAAATATCGTCGATTGCTGCAGATATCTTGGTGTTACTGGTTTGCATGTAAGCATCAAACATTTCCCAGTCTCCACAAAAAACAAGCAGAGCAATGCTATCAAATACCCCTCCAATGATATTGATAGTATTCCTGTTTACACCTGCTTCTAATGTATTACTGTTTTCAATGTCCTTTTTTCTAGCAGTTATCCTTCAAGTATCTTCATTTTTTATCCCAAACATGACACTCAAAGTACAATTTATAATATTTCATTTAACCAGTTATAACACTTTACATCGTTTAATTTCTTTTGTTGTTTTTTCATCAGAGCACTTTCTGTTTTTACAGTTATTTCTTCCCGATTCTTTCCTTTTTGAGTCTGGCAAACTTCTGCTAAGAGCTCTTTTAGGACATTGAAAAAATTGAATTTCTCATTAGGCCACCTGTATATAGACTGGATAATTCCAGTAAATTTGGGAGGTAAAAATTGGATCCACTGCAATGTTTGATATATGTCCTATAGTGGATAGCCACAGTCTTGAAGTTGATATCTTTCATAAGTGGGATGCATAAATTCCAAAATTTTTGCCTTTCTCTATTTTATTAGAAAGGAAGCACCCATTTATTTGGGCTAGTTTTAGATATTAAAGGTCTCAGATCCTTTGATATATTCAAATAGATGGTAGAATATGCCCAATATTTTCTGAGATGAAAATTTTTCTTCTCCTTGTTACTGGCTTCAACATGTGGTTCTCCCCAAAATCAGCAACCTGTTCCATTAGAATTACACAAACATTTACCAGTCAAGAGGCACAGTCATTGTAGATTGCTGCAGCACTCTGAATAAGATTCCATCAATTGACAACAGTAATAAATTCCAATACAAATCTAAAGATATTCTCTACATATTTAATAAACAATACTGGAACTTTTGCTATAAACCCCTGCTTTTAACACAATTAAAATAACAACAAAGTAATATATTCCATCTAAAAATTATAATAGGTGCAAGTTACTGTTACTAATAAAGTCATACGCTTTTGAGATTGGAAGAATTTTAAAAAAACAAATGGAGCAATTAAATAAATGACTAGGATACTACTAATACTAAAAGAAAGATAAAATTTGATTAGGAATAATTTAATTTTGGATCAAAATATCATTCTTTATAACAGCCATTTTGATTGTTTGGTTGATTGCATATACCAAAATTTTTAGAGTGCTTAATTGATGTGTGGAAAGAGCTGTATGCAGATTCCAGTGCCTCTCCCTAACACCACCAAATTCATGATTAGTAGATTTTTTTCTACTGAAAACATCATTTTTTCACCATTTTCCCATGTTTTCCAGCTGATGTAAGAATTCCTTCCCAAATTTTTTTCTCTAAGAAGTTGCACATTTTAATGCGTTTTTTCTGTTAATTTTTTATCATTTTTTTTAAATTGATAAAAAATTAATAGAACCACAGTTTTTGTTCCAATCAAATCTATGCATTTAAAAAAAAAAAAAAAAAAAAAAAAAAGACTATGTGGATAACAGCACAAAAATGGGTTGGAGCAGGGACACAAAACTTGGTATATTGAAGCTATGGATGAATATGATAACCATCTCAAAATGACTTTATCGAAATCTGTTTCAGATTTTAAAAAAAAATTTAATGTTCAAATTATTGAAAAAGCTTGCAAGTGCTAGTCAGCCAAATCTGGCTATGCCATGCTTAACAATATATATATATATATGATCTAGAAATCACTAACATGGAAAAGTGTACAAATTTGTTGACCAAAGGAGTTCAAAACAGAAAGATTGCTATAGTATCCTGCAGGTGCATCATGCCTTTTACCAAAGATCATAAACCCTACAGGAAAAATCACACCTGTAACAAGTCAACTGAAAAGTCCCCGGCCTAACACATAGATGGTGCTACTAGAATTAAATCCATATGTTTTTTAGTTAGCCCTAACCCTCAAAAGATGCGTGTATAAATTTGACAGCTGTCGGATCATTAGTTTGTGAATTATAGCATTTTGAGTGAAGCAACTTTTGTTAGTGTGAAAAAAATGGATAAAAAGGAATTCCGCGTGTTAATAAAATATTGCTTTTTGAAGGGAAAAAATACAGTTGAAGCAAAAACTTGGCTTGATGCTGAGTTTCCGGATACTGTCCCAGGAAAATCAACCATCAAGGATTGGTATGCTAAGTTTAGATGTGGTGAAATGAGCACCGAAGACAGTGGACGTCCAAAAGAGGTTGTTACTGACGAAAACATTAAAAAAATCCACAAAATGATTCTGAATGACCATAAATTGAATTTGAATGAAATAGCAGACACTCTAAAGATATCAACTGAATGTGTACATCATATCATTCACGAATATTTGGGTATGAGAAAGCTCTGTGCAAAGTGGGTGCCGCGCAAGCTCACTTTTGACCAAAAACAACGAGTTGATGATTCGGAGCAGTGTTTGAAGATGATGGAGCGTAATAAACCCGAATTTTTGCGTCGATATGTGACAATGGATGAAACATGGCTCCATCATTTCACTCCGAAGTCCAATCGACAGTCATCCGTGTGGACTACACTCGATGAACCCGCTCCAAAGCGTGGGAAAACGCAACAGTCGGCTGGCAAGGTTATGGCGTCTGTATTTTGGGATGCGCATGGAATAATTTTCATAGACTACCTTGAAAAAGGAAGGACCATCAACACCGACTATTACATAGCGTTATTGGACCGTTTGAAGGACGAAATCGCCGAAAAACGACCGCATTTGAAGAAAAAGAAAATGCTGCTTCACCAAGACAATGCACCGTGTCACAAGTCAGTGAAAACGATGGGAAAAATCCATGAATTGGGCTTCGAATTGCTTCCTCATCCATCGTATTCTCCAGATCTGGCCTCCAGCGATTATTTCCTGTTCTCAGATCTCAAAAGAATGCTCGCTGGGAAGAAATTTTCGTCGAATGAAGAGGTGATCGCCGAAACTGAGGCCTATTTTGAAGCAAAGGACAAATCGTATTACAAAAATGGTATCGAAAAGTTGGAGGGTCGCTATAATCAGTGTATCACCCTTGAAGGGAATTATGTTGAATAAAAAAAACTAATTGTGCCAAAAAAATGTGTTTTACTATGGTAGGCTGGAGACTTTTCAATTGACCTGTTACTTATCTAAAAAAAGATAGGCCTCTTGAAGGGGTACTGATAAAGCAGGTTTTATCTTTACTGCACTAAATTCTGGTGCATATTATGTCAATCTTCGCTACTTCTGGATAACAATATTCATGTAAAAGAATGTAATTTTTTGGAGATTCTTAATCTTATATATTTGTTTTTTGTTGCAGAATTACAACTCTGTTTCAGATTTATTATTTAAAGATATTTGATCAAACTTCTTACTATTCAACAAAACACTCGAAATTTTAACAGCAGGATGTGGAAAATATCGATAACCCTTCAATTCAAAACATCCCTACTTATTCCTTAAATCCCAAATTCCACCACTGCATAGTTTTTTTTAATACTTATTTTGCTTTCATAACCAGTAAGCTCCAGTACAATGAATAAGGTGCTAGTATCCTAACTCCTTGCTCTAGGTTCAATTCCATCCTTCATTTTTTTTTTTATCCACTTCTCTCTATTTCTTTTTTGATAACTTCAAATTAATTAAAAGTTTTATTATTTCCTCTCTTCAAAGAATTTTTTTTAAAATAATTTTTTCATGTTCTTAAGCCTAGCTCTTGAACATTGCAATATAAGATAACAAATCTTGCACTGTCCAAGATACCGAAGTTATTTTAAAAAGACATTTATTTTGAATGCATATACTAATTGGCTGAGTTGAATTTTAAAAAATAGCAATGAAAAGCATCAATTTATGAATCATTAACATTTTTAGAAGGTTCCTTTAAAAAAATCTAACAATCCAAACAATACAATATGCATACAGTATATGGAATGAGTATTTGGTCTTTAAAAAAAAAAAAAGAATGGAAAAAATATCAATTAGTGGCTTTTATAAAAAAAAATTTTAATTGCACAACAGTTATCAAGTTCAGTTTTCATTTTTTCCCTTAAACACTTTCATAGCGACTTCTATGTGCTATGAACACTAGTTCTGGTATATATTATGTCACAGTCTATGCTGACAGTTTATTACTCTACATATTTATAATTTGGAAATTGTTTTATTTACTCATTTGTTTGTTTGCATTAAAAATTTATACTAAAATACTTTTACAAACTTTTTTTTATAGTTTTACTTCAAATATTCACCTGTGCAAAGAAAAAATACTCCAGCTAGTATAAATATGAAATTCAAAACTTGATAATAATTCATACATAACATCAATTACCAATCTACTTCACTTAGTAAAAATGTAATTTTAATTGAATATCATTAATATTTCCTTATTAATACCTCTTGATTGCATATCAATACCAAAATCTAGATTCTTGAAAAGAGGAGGCTGACCAGAATATGCAAAGTTCACATCTATAAATAAAACACATGTAAAATTAGTACTTCTATGAGCCAATAAACAATTAAATGATATTTTAAAATTTCTAATACATTTTACCTAATTCTTAACTCTTCAAAAAACAATTTCAGAGCAAATATGTAAATAAAATTTTATTTTTGTTAACAATTTTAAAGCATTTTTAAAAAAAAGCAGCTACAATTTAAATCCTGAGTAACACATTCATGTATTTATATATACAATAAGTCTTTTCCAGTTTTCTATTTTCATACAAACTTACATAATGTAATTATATTCCCCTAATTAATAAATGTCAGAACTGATTTAGAACTGAATAGAACTGATTCAGAGGTTTCTTCTATATATTTGATTAATGAAATATTCACAAAAGATACTAAAATTTTAATCGTTCTTTTAAACTAATAAGTGAATGGACAAGACGATCTCATAAAATTCTCCTCAATTGTATCATCTAATGTAAAAATATAAAACCAGTTCCTTTCACAAGGAGAATTTTACAACATAAGTTATCAACCATCCAAACTTCAGCTATCTTTTTCACTATTCATGAATTAAGAGTTAATATTTCTTACAAAATGAAACATTTCTTGTAATATAACTGTTGAATAACTCAAATATTGTAAACATATTACCTATTGCAATGAGTGGAATTAAAAAATCTACAAAAGTTTTCAGAGATAACTTTTAAAAAAGAAATAAAAATAATATATAAATAAATCAGGAATTTTACAAAAATAATTTTAAAAGTTTATTTAAAAAAATTAACTTACTATGTAAACCTAAAATAGGAGGATTGAGGGGTGGTGGATTTGGAAAATGGAACTTGACTAAATATTCTTTAGGTCTTTTGATAAGCTCAGTTGGACCATTATCTCCCTCGCCTTGTTTCTTAGGTTGATTTTTTTGTTGCTTCCTTGTTAAGGCTTCTTTTGTAGCTTTTTCCTACGAAAAAATTTGTACATACAATATAAATCAGGATCTTCTAGTTATTAAAACAACAAAATTCATTACCCAATGTAAAACATAATAATATCACATTAAAAACATAATCAGTGATACTCCAATAATTTGAAATTATTCTATACAACCCTTCAAAAAGTCACCAACTAATTGGTGATTTTATGAATTTATAAATACCAAAAACATTTGTTAGGCTATTTTTATAACTCATTGCTCTATCCATAAACTATGAAAAAATTTTAAAAAGAAAACACATAGCATAGGAAAAAAAATTAAGGGAAAACGAATCTAATACTTTGAATTGTGATTTTGACGCTGTATTTCTACAAAAAACAGTCATGTAAAGCATCACATTTTTAAATATATCTTAAGTGTTCTTTGCTTCTAGGCAATTAAATCCATTCCTATTATTACAAAAAAAAAAAAAAAAAAAAATACTTTCATTATTACAAATAATGCATTTTGAAGAAATTACAGTCCTAATTAACAAAATAATGATTAAATATACACAAGAAGAAGATTGGACAATGTTGCCCATCTACTTGAAAATAATAAATGTTGCAGCTAAGGATACAATAGAAAAAAAAACACTTAAAACATTTTCGGATAATACAAATCATAAACAGAACATAATTTTGCTAATATTTTACAAATATGAATTATGTCTTACTCATTGATGAGAAATTAATAATTTACCTAAACATAATTTTAAAAAAAGAAAAATACTAAATTAATTTAAATGTATTCTGATTATCAAGTCTATAAAATTACCTTTTAAAAAACAAATCCTAACATCGATAAAGGGTATATAAATAATCGTAAAAACTGCATATATATGAAATGCTTAGTATAAAATTCATCAGTGTGTGTTTGCAAACACTTATTTTTTTAATAAATCAATAGGCACATAAACTATCTTGCAATGTCTCACTCTCCCACAAAAACTGAATTTTATACATTGATAATTCACTAAAATTTAATATTTTCCACCAACATATAATTATTAATTATACAACAAAATAAGAAGTATAATTTAAGAACTAATGCTTTGCTGCAAAATTATTTTTTTGACATTAATTTTAATAAAATACTTACAGCTACTTTAGTAGACTTTCCAGAGGCTTTCATATCTTTTATTCTTTTCTCTTGTTTTTCATACTCTTTAACTAGCTCTTTACGTTTCTGAACATACATTTTTTTGAATAGACCTAATAAAATATATAATAATCAAGAAATTTAAAATGATCAAAATCTTAAAGAAACTTTTTAAATATTTAGCAATGAAAATATTTCCCTGACAAAGACTTAAATAATTTTGATATTAATCATAAACATTAATTGTACATATTATATTATGCATATGTTTACAAATAAATTGCGGAAGTAACATTCCAAAATTACAAAACCAATGTTGAATGCAGATATTCGTTTTTATTCAATTAAACTGCATAACCAGCTTATAATATGACACTGGATATTCCTTAACTGTGATCATAAAAAGGTCAATTTCTTTTAAAAATATTATAACAGCTTTTTATGGACTCAATAATAAATATTTTAACAAATCTTTCCAAGATGATTCCTCTAACCATAATAGATCAAATAAATTTAACTTACAACCTTTGAAAAAATTACTAATATTTGCTAATCAAATGCAAAACAGTTTGACAACCAAACTTATTCATTTTATAACTAAATCACCAAAGCAATTGCAAAAAGAACTAATATAAATAAACTTGATTATATGTATACCATCAATTAATCTGACTAGTATTTACAAGTATAAATATTACAGAATTTATTTTGAGAATCATGGAGAACTACGTTTTTCAGATATGTTTAATTCTAAAATTTTACTTAGCTTAAACAATACTATACTGAAGAAATAACAGCTTACTGTAATTTCCACGATAATAAAACAGCTTTAAATTATCCAAATGAATAACATCTGTGCATACATTATCCAAAAAACTTTGATCGTGAGATACAACAAGAAGTGTTTTCTTCCAGCATTGTAAGTAGCTAAAAAGTAAATGTATAAATTTAACACTTCATAGATTATTAGTACACATGACATAGTACATTAATAGCAGAGTTATTTATAACTTTTTTTTATAAAAATAATTCTTACTTATCAAGCCAAATAACAGCATTTAAATCCAAATGATTTGTCGGTTCATCAAGAAGTAATAAAGTAGGTTCCATGAACAATGCCCTTGGAAATTATAAATTAATAAATTAAAAATTATATAATGGATGAAAGATAAAAGTTATTAAATCAAATTTATTAAATAAATACCTGGCAAGAGAAACTCTCATTCTCCATCCACCAGAGAAATTTTTTGTGGCTCGATTTTGCATTTCAGCAGTAAATCCTAAACCTGCAAGAATACGTCGAGCTCTTGCTTGAGCAGAATCAGCTCCAATTATCCTTAATTCTTCATACACCTGTAACATTCAACACATTATACACTCACACATACACACTCATAACTAATATAACATAAAATTCATTGCAAAGACATACTTCATTTAGTCTCTCTTGTCTTTTCAAACAACCTTTACTAATTTCTTCTTCTAGGTTCTTGGCTTCTGCCAATAGCTCAGAACATTTCACATCCGCATTTAAAACTACATCAACTGCAGAAGTATCATCAGCAACAACCTCTGTGAAATATATTTAAAAATCATACATTAATATCATATCAAATCGTACAGTATAGGCAATTCCACTTCAATACATAATAAAAGTAAAGAATATTTATATTCAACCTCTATCTTTAATTTTTATTAAATTCATAAAACAAGTTATAGCAGCCCACATATTTAAAAATATAGAATTCAAAGCATTTTTCCAAATTAAACCTCATTTAAAATTCTCACAAAAATTAATTTTAACAATAGTACACTGACTTATTACAAAAGAATGCACTGACTTATAACAAAAGAATGTTATTTTTTCACTACACATTGTTATACAAAAAACTGTAATACAAATGAAAAAATAGCCAAGTGAACCATATATTTGGTAATCATGAGAGAAGCAAATAAATCAAAATTTAATTTAGAATGGCAAATAGAATGGGTTGTGATCCAGGTTGAAATCAGATGCAGAAGATTTAAAAGATCTTTTACGAAAGTGTAATCAATGTAATTGTAAAGATAATTACTAGAGCACTTGCAGTATAAAAACATACTTCATAGAAAGGGAAACAAAATTACCTTACGTAATTAAATTATATAACTATATTACAAAAATTTATCAAACAATATTAAGAGAACTAAAATATACAAACCAATAATGAAGGAGAATAAAACTTTATTTTTATTAAGTAACAAAAAGCATGTCTGCAATGTTTTCTCAGAGTAATTCTTAATAAAAATGATAAGAAAAATGATGGACAAAAGATGACTCATAAAGAAATAGCCTACATAGGATAAAAAAAAACGTTTTTTCCTCATTAATAATCAAGTGTAATAATTTGTCAGGAAAATAAATTTCCTTCCTTTTTCTTCTCTTATGGTAGCCATCTTCCCTTAAATATTATATGTAATATTAAAATTAAATATTACCAACTATAGTAACTTGTTGAAATGTCTTTTTTTCACATTCACATTGAAAAGAAATGGCATTTTAATTTAATATTTGAAAGCGAGTTTATTTTTGTCGTAATGATAGTACATGACTTATGCTTCATATATGTGTGATACTTGTAACCCAAAAGTATTAAATGAAACATACCCTGTTCACACAACAAAACATCAATAGTAGGTGGTATATTTAAGGATCTATTGGCAATGTGTTTTAATAATGTTGTTTTGCCATGCCTGAAATAAAATAAAAAAAATTAAATATTATGAAATATATTAATATAAAATGCCACAAATATACTGATTAAAGTTTTATATTATATCTTACCCATTTGGACCTACGAGACCATATCTTCTTCCAGCAGTTATATGCAAACTAGCATTTATAAACAAATCTTTCCCTCTTGCAGATATTGAGAAATTTTCTACCTATTTAAAAAAATTATGCTTAAGAACAAAAGTAAAAATACAAAAAAATCCTAAAAACATTACTTTTTAACAAATATAACTAAGAAAAAGTGCCAATACTAGATACATAATGAATCGTTTATGTAAAACTGAAACACTAATATAGAATTCAATAGACTAAGCATAAGCATAGACTTAATGTTCATATTCAAATAAATAAATTTTAAGAAAAATTTAAATTATAATATTCTTAAAATTTTTTTAAAGTAATTATATATTCAAGAATAAAATATAGTTATATTAATATAAAATACTATATGAACTATTGCAGAGCAAATACAAAAAAAATGTTTTAAAAAATTTAGCTTAAAAACTTCAGATATTCTAATTCTATTTCAAAACATTTAACATTAAAAGAAAGAGCAGCATTATACACCTTAATTTAATTTTTCAAAAATTTACACTAGTCACTATTTACTAATCATTTATCAAGCTAATTGAATCTATTTTTAAATTCAACAAAATATATTTTGTCAAGCAGGTATAAAAACAATCCAAAGTCAATAATCAAAACTGCTTGAAATATAATTAAAAAGAAAAGAAATTGATTTATCACCAGTAATTTCATCAATATCAATACATAAATAAACATAAACATTAATAAAGAAACAGGAAGTACAAAAATGATTTGGGCTTCATTAACTTGAAAAAAAATAATCATAGTATGTATAATGATGAAAAATTACAAAATAATAATAATCTAATTTTAACATTAATTTATTTTAATAAATAAAACAGTAAGTTAAATAAAGATTCTTTTTACAAATAAACTTCGCAAAGATTAGTTCTCTGACATATTTACCCCAAATAAAACTAATGATTTAAAATAAATGATGAAATACCACAATTTCAATTCAATAACATGGAAATTTGTATAACTACATTTAAATTAAGATTTTAAAATCATATAGTTAACAAAAAAAATGTGAATAACAAATTTTTATTTTTGAAAATTAACTCTAGTCATTAAAATACAACACATACCTTAATGTCAACTGCATTTTCAAATAGTGTTTGTTGTGTAGCTGATTTTTCAGCTTGTGATACAGTGAACTGATCGTCAACAGCTTTGCTACCCAATGTTTCAATTTGTTTCTGATATTCCAGCTATGAAATACAATGGTCATAAATAACATAAGGAATTGAATCTCAGTGAATATTTTAAAAATATATAGTATATGAAATATTATAAAAATTACAAAAAAAATAATAGTGCTTTGTCGGTTTACAGATACCAATTGCCTTACAAATAATTTTAAAAAGTTCATCTCTAAAATTTGAATATTTATAACAAGAAAATATTTTCTAAATGTGCATATACCTAAAATTTAAAAAGAAAAGAAAAAAACTAATTTTACTACACCAAAATATAATGTAAACTCAGATTATAATAAAATGTAAATACATAAAAATTTTAAAAATATAAAAAATTTACCTTTTTATTTAACCTTAATTTTAAAAAGGGAAGCACTAATATTCAAAATCACTTCTTAAAACATTAATAATTCTGTAAATTCAAAACTACTTCCCCCTCCCCCCGAATCAATTATAGCATTATTGCAAATAATTTATTACTAAAAAAATACTTTAAAAACAAATAAGTAAACATGAATAACTCATTATAATAATAATTCTATAAAAAACAGTAGAGAGATTGCTGAAAAAAATTGCAGGAATAATGAAAAAGAAATCTTCAAAAGTTCAAAATAATATTCATTAAAATATTTATTTCAATTCAGACATATTATTTTAATAACTATATAAAAATAATTTAAGTTTAGCTGAAATTGCAAACTTGAAATACTTTTAATAATATGTGAAAATGAAAAATAATAAAACATTCTTTAAGAAAAATAATTAATTTGACTTTTTTTTTATTCTTAATTTCACATAAATTATAATCAATCAATAAATGTGTCAATCAATACAATTTACTTGAAATATTTTGCTTTTAAGACAAACTTGAAAGTGGAATTTCAACATAGTTTGCAAATGCTTAAATAAATTCAAATGAAATTACCACAAATATTTCAAGATGTAATTCAATTAAATAATTAATGCCATTCTGTACTCTTTAAATCCTTAAAGTTGCATTGGACGATTTGATACAATAATTTGAATATTAACCAATACTCAAAACTAAGAATCTTCATTATTAGCAAATATACATGAATATCAGAATTCCTCTTATAACAAGTGAAATTTTGTCTTATTTTAAAATTTAATTTAAATTCTGCAAATTACAATTAAACATAATACCTATTTAAATAAAATTGTAGGGTCAATAATACATATATGGTCGGCAACCAAATGGTTGTGGATTTTAAATGATAAAGAAAAAATTTTACATGAAAAAAATAAATTTATTAAATTACTTATTGTCCATTTTTGTGGATAACATTTCGCCATTTTTCAGGCAATGTCATAATTCGATATTCAAAAAACTTTTGATTTTTGTCAGCAAAAAACTAAAATGAGATTTTGCATCATCAGTATCATTAAAAATTATAACATTTAAGGAGTTCTAATTGGAAAGAAATAGGAATCTGAAGGCACAAGGTCAGAGTAGTGAATGTGACTACACATTTCAACTTAGCAAGTAATCAAAGCTAAGTGGGACTTTACATTATCATGTTGGGAAATAATATCATTACAATTTGCCAATTGTGGCCTCTTTTCTTGATGTGCATTGCTCAGTTTGGTGAGTTGTTGAATAAACATTTGCATTACCAATTTAATTTATTGGTGAAAGTTTAAAATGCAGAATTTCTATATTAAAGCAAACTGACAGCATGATCTTTTTTGGTGAATATATGAATACAGCATGATCTTTTCAGCAATGATTTTAAACAATCATTGCTGATATTCAACTGCAATTATATACAGAATCAATATATTTACAGTACTTACCTGCTTTTTTAATTTCTTTTTTTCTTTATGAGATAATTTTGGGGTAGACTTGTCATTTTCTATTTGAACAATGAAAAAATTATTATTCCACCAAATTAATTTGATAAGCAAGTATAAACTAAAACAAGAAAGAACTTTTTTAAAAAATTAAAGTTTACTAACAATTCCTTTACACATCATTTAATTATGTTTTGTTTTTCATAAAAATCAATGAACTTGAATCAACAAATGCAAAATAAATAAATAAATTTAATACATTAAAGTGAAAATATTAAAAAATAAAAATTCATAGATTTTCAGAACTTTAAAAATCTATTTCTTTTTTCAAGAAATAATTAATATTATTATAATCAAGAAATAAAATGTGTGTTATTGTACCAAAAATAAATGAAAAATACATAAAATAGTGATAAATGCAAAAAAACAATCTCAATAAGATCAAAATTGCATTGTATTGCTTAGTAAACAATTGCAAGTAAATATATTTTGGTAAGAAGTACAAGTTTTCCAGGTCTAAAAAGATACTCAGTCAGAATTATTTTACAAGAAGCAAATACATCAGAAATTTTTTTAGTTCAATAACTGTGAAAAATATTTTATTGTGCAAAAAAAGAAATCAATTTAGAATGAATGTCATTAAAATTATAAATGTTGAATTCAAAGAGAAAAAATATATATACAGTTACAAATTTGGAATGGTGCATCCCTTCAACTCTTATAAATATATAGAAAGATTTTCAAAGGTTTCATCAGATATTAAGAACGAGTCAAGCAATAACCTTGGCAATCAATATATTGAAAGTTCTCAAAAATGCCCGAATTTTCCCTGTGAAGTGCATTAAGCCAACTTTGGACTTTTGACTGTAATGTGAATATTAAGCTTGTGAATCGAACATTACATTACTGAAAGTGTTATTACTGTTCACTAGTGATTTGCTATCTGTGTTACCAAAACGTACAAGAGCTTTTTTGTTCCTGTTGTGTCGCTAATCTGTAAAAATACTGTTTTTCCTGATTGTGCTGTTAATCTATACAAGTTCTGCTACTTGTATTTTGTCATTTCCTGAATATTTGTGAATTAAGCATCATTTGCCATTATCTTCCTTGTTGGGCTCTTTTCACCATGCACCCACAGGAAGATTTTTGTAACTATACTAACTAATGTTTCATCTATAGTCATGAGTGATATAAATGCAGCATGTCTCAACTATCATATGAATTCTTCCAATGTAAGTTCTTAATGACTCATTAAGATGTATTGATTTTAGAATCACGAAGAGAATAATTTCCTCTATTAAAAATGTCCAACCTTCCACCCAAAAGAAAATTTTATTTTCTTGGTCAGCAAATAATTAGACAAATATTTATTCAACATTCATTCATTAAAAATGATCATATTTGATAATTTTTACTATCCTGCTTTATTAAAAAAAAAAAGTGTGTGTGTGTTCAATCCAACAGATTAAGATTTCACAGTATTACTGAGATTTAAAGATTGCTTAAATACAGTGAAACCTTAGAATTCAAACTACTTAAAACTCAAACAGCTTGGAATCTGAACAAAAGGTTTGAGTGAATTTTTCATCAAAATTCAAATGCCACTTTTAACATTGAACACCCAAACAGATGCCAGCAAATAGGAGATAAATAAAATCACAGAACACTATTTAAAAAAGATGTATAGTATTATCATGGAAGGTGATTCATCTTTCTTTCTGTAATTTCTCTTCTATTCCTCCATATAACAACACCCCCCTTTTTAAGGTATTAATATACATCTTTACATCTCCAAATAAATAAAATTACAGTTTTATTTAAATACCCTTATTTGTAAATAATTTACCTAGGAAAACAAAGTATTTATTACATTATGAAGCATCATTGCACTTAACATTGATAAAATATTATACAATTTTATAAAAATGTATTATGTATATAATTTAGGGTAAGACATTTACCTTAACCTTTTGAGTACGGCTGGCCGATCTACAGGCCAAAAGGAATATACCCTTAAAAGCCGGCGCAGACCGATGTAGCGGCCAAGCCGTGCTTTCCCCTGTAAACAGCTTTCGAATCAGCATGAAGCCTATTATAGCCCCGGAACATCATCTGCTTGACCGGTTTCTTTTGTATTCAGAAGGGAGGGGGGTAGAGTTTCCTCTTTCATCCTTACCTAAAAATCCCTCTTTTTTCCTTCATACTCAAAATCTCACTAGCGGTGAGTGCATAGTTATTTTTGTAAGTGATTTTGTCATCTCGATTACTTAATCATTTCATTTTAAATTAATTTGATTTTTTTTAAAAAAAATGCCTAAACGTAAAACAGAACTTACCACGGAAGAGATTCAGAATATTTTAGCTGATTTAGAGACGAAATTTTTGATGATTCTGATTCTGATTGTGAGTTAGAAAATGAGGAAGATGATTTAGATCAATCTTTAAATTTGAGTCGAGAGATTGAAGATGAGGTTGTCTCCGAAGAACAAAATAAAAAAAATCTGGAACGACCCACAAATAACCCATAAAGCGACAATTTTACCTTTTACAGGAAATAATGTGATAAAAGGAGCCGCTGTAATGAAATTATTGGATTAATATGTTGAACTTAAACAATATTTAAATATTTGGAAATAAATTTTTAATTTCTAGTTCCACTTTATTATTAAAAGGTTCCACTTTACTTTATTATTCAAATAATAATATATATAAATATTACTAAGAAATATATGTTACACAAAAATTTTATTTCCAAAGTTTATTCAAAAAAGTGTTATAACTTTAAGTGGTGATTTTTTTTTATGATTTTTATTTTATTTTTTTCATTCTAAAGAATATAATTACATATTTGCATAATGAATGTTTTTTTTACTAATACACGTAGAGCTATGCATTTTGCAGATTTAAAAATACCTCAGTTCTACATTTTTATTAACTTTTATACCTGTAAAACTACTTAAAATATATTTGTGGAGAATTTGAAGCAATTTTTGCATTCTGTTTTTGATGAAAATTTGTGCATAATTCCACAATGTATTGCTGTACAGAAGCATATTTTTATTGTTATCTTAAGTTATGCTTATTGAAAAACAGTTTTTAAGAATTTTATATCGAAACATCAAAAAAAAAAACACTTTTTTTTTAATCGTGTATAAACAACAAAAAAAGAAAAAAATATTTGCAACAAAAAAAAATTACAAAAATATTTGTTATAGATTCTTAAAACTGTACATTGTAGTCTTTCGAATTTATAAAAGCAAGAAACTAATTCCGACTTTTTTTATTATGACAATTGATGTATAAAAGTTGAGTCTTCGAAACAAAAACTATTAATTCCGATATTTTTCCTTTCAAATTTGTAGGAGACGAATATTACAAATTCTTTAGCATAAGAAAAAATTCCCCGATTTATACAAAAACCTTAGAAGCAAGAATAAAATTTTTGCTTTTGTTATATATTATACTTTAAAAGTTCTACAGTGTTGGATTTCCTGATTTTTCGAAACTTAAAAGAAGTTTTTTTTTTAAAAAAAAAATATAAGTTTCTTTAATAATAATAATTACGATAAAATTTGCAAAATACTCTAAAATATATTTGAAAAATAAATGTAATCAGAATCTAACAGATAGTTACATTGAAATAAAAAAAATTTGTACGTTTTCTTTTTTTTTTCTCGCCTATTTATTCATGAGTCACACATTTTATGTACGATAGTACAAAGAAAGGAATGTTTGGGTGCGTTCTAAGGCACCCGAACGTTTGAAACTCTGAATAGAGAATCAAATAGCTCTTGTAAATGAGCATGAAAAACAAGTTGTAAAAGCTTTCATATCGACAAAGAATGCTTCTCCCTCTTGATTATTGTTGATTCTTTCAGGTTTTGGTCATTATTTATTATCATATGCCTTTTTGGTGTAATAAAACTTAGAAATGCACATCTGCCTTCTTGTAAATCTTCAAGGTTGCTTTCATGTAGCCGGAAAACTATTCTTCCGTGGTTCTTCCTCTTATTGCCGTAATAAAGCTTTAGAAAGTGATTTCCTTTTCTGTTACATTGTCGGACATAGGATAAATAGAAACTATGCCGACGAACTTAAAAGAAGGCCTTCTACTTTGCGAACGTTATCGGGAAACTGAAAATAACCGTTCAGTGAACTGATATTGTGTTAGATTTTGAGAGATAATGTAAAAAGGACCCAGTCACTTAGGGGACTGTCCTGACGAAGTGGGGGGGAGGGAAAAAACGATATTTGAAGCTAAAGTTTTCCTTCGTTTTGAAGAAAGTAAAGAAAAATTGTTGTCAGTTTCTTCTAAACCGATTGAGGAGTCTGTGCGTTGAGAAGGAAATGTTTTTGTAATTATTTTGAATGTTGATCGAAAGAGTTGTCTTCGTAGGAATGTATTGGCTTTGGCTCTATCATATGCACAAAATCACACACAAAAATCAGTTTATTATCGCACAAAAATCAGAGCAGTAATCTTAGAATTAAAACAATATTATGCAATTCTTTTGAAATTTTAAATAAAAAGTAAGGATTATCTAAAGGTTAAGAATATAACTTTTTGTACGAAAAGTGAAAAAAAGGTAAGAAGCTCCAGTATGTTGTCATTACTTGCAAAACAATTAAGTACAAATAAGAATCATATATTCCTTTTATATAAACAAGATTACCGAGATACATGAAGCTCCTCGGCAACTTAAAAATGTTTGCAGTCATAATATTTTGTCTTCGATATCAGCTTATTGTTTGCGTTTTACTAGATGTATTCTAAAAATTCAAAGCATTTCCTCTTTTTTACTAATTGAAACATTTATTACTATTGGGAAAAAAATAATTTTAAATTTCTTATGTGCATTTAAAGAATTTATTTTTAGGAACATGTAGGTAAACTGATAAATTATTAATATTTCATTTACAAGTAACATAAGGGACAAAGTAATAAGACGGTCCTCGTAATTTAAACAAGTAACGAGAACGATAGCAGAGCTAGAGCGTCCACTTCTAATTTCCACACCGCGGCAAAGTAAAGATTTTGATTTAATGCGTATCAGCTCTGCTACATGTTGGAACACCTAATCGTCACCTTTTGTTTGACCTAACCGTCAAAACATGTGGAAACTACAATGTGGCACTATTTAACAAAGGCCAACATTTATAGCCTTAGGATACTCACATTTTAGAGCATAATGCGAAACACCTTTTTTTTAATGGTTTTGCTTTTTATTCATCTCATTTATTTGCCATAGTGAATATTTTATCATAATTTTCAGCATATATAGGAAGAATTAAATCAAAGAAAAATAAAGTTTTCATTTTTGAAAAATGCTTGTTAATAAAATTTAGACTTAATCTTAGGATTCATTCAATATTATAAATATTAATGTATCACAGTATAATGGATTATGGAACAATAAAAAATGACAATTATACATCAAATGTATCATTCCTTCATGGAAGATATATAAGAAAATTCTTAAGAGTGTTTAAATTTTTAAGATTTCTCTGGCATGTTCTAAAAGAGAAAAACAATTATAAATTAAGTAATAATGAAGTTTCCAAAAGAGCATAGTTTATTTATGATGATATGTCTATTGTTATACAAATGCTGTGAATACTTATAAGAGCTTTTAAACTTACTTCATTATCGATTTGAGAAAGTCTGAATTTTACATTATAACATCAAGAGACAGGATCAGCAATTTTGCTTTTTATTTTATTTTGTATTACTGATTATAATTACGTGCAATGTATGAAGTATCATATTATTTTCTTCTTATTTCTAATTTGATTATTTTAAGTTTTAACACCAGGTGTGTATCAAATTCCTGCATTTAAAAGAATTAAAAATAAATTTAAAATATTTTATATCTATTTTAAAAAAATTTACTGAAAATCAAAATATAAATAAATTTTACTTGAATAATATCAATTAAATTTGGTTAGTTTATTGTGTGTACCTTTGTCTACAATGAAATAAGCGTTTCATTATTTTATGCAATGTTTTATATTGAGTTTCCTCTTTCATCCTTACCTAAAAATCCCTCTTTTTTCCTTCATACTCAAAATCTCACTAGCGGTGAGTGCATAGTTATTTTTGTAAGTGATTTTGTCATCTCGATTACTTAATCATTTCATTTTAAATTAATTTGATTTTTTTTAAAAAAAATGCCTAAACGTAAAACAGAACTTACCACGGAAGAGATTCAGAATATTTTAGCTGATTTAGAGACGAAATTTTTGATGATTCTGATTCTGATTGTGAGTTAGAAAATGAGGAAGATGATTTAGATCAATCTTTAAATTTGAGTCGAGAGATTGAAGATGAGGTTGTCTCCGAAGAACAAAATAAAAAAAATCTGGAACGACCCACAAATAACCCATAAAGCGACAATTTTACCTTTTACAGGAAATAATGTGATAAAAGGAGCCGCTGTAATGAAATTATTGGATTAATATGTTGAACTTAAACAATATTTAAATATTTGGAAATAAATTTTTAATTTCTAGTTCCACTTTATTATTAAAAGGTTCCACTTTACTTTATTATTCAAATAATAATATATATAAATATTACTAAGAAATATATGTTACACAAAAATTTTATTTCCAAAGTTTATTCAAAAAAGTGTTATAACTTTAAGTGGTGATTTTTTTTTATGATTTTTATTTTATTTTTTTCATTCTAAAGAATATAATTACATATTTGCATAATGAATGTTTTTTTTACTAATACACGTAGAGCTATGCATTTTGCAGATTTAAAAATACCTCAGTTCTACATTTTTATTAACTTTTATACCTGTAAAACTACTTAAAATATATTTGTGGAGAATTTGAAGCAATTTTTGCATTCTGTTTTTGATGAAAATTTGTGCATAATTCCACAATGTATTGCTGTACAGAAGCATATTTTTATTGTTATCTTAAGTTATGCTTATTGAAAAACAGTTTTTAAGAATTTTATATCGAAACATCAAAAAAAAAAACACTTTTTTTTTAATCGTGTATAAACAACAAAAAAAGAAAAAAATATTTGCAACAAAAAAAAATTACAAAAATATTTGTTATAGATTCTTAAAACTGTACATTGTAGTCTTTCGAATTTATAAAAGCAAGAAACTAATTCCGACTTTTTTTATTATGACAATTGATGTATAAAAGTTGAGTCTTCGAAACAAAAACTATTAATTCCGATATTTTTCCTTTCAAATTTGTAGGAGACGAATATTACAAATTCTTTAGCATAAGAAAAAATTCCCCGATTTATACAAAAACCTTAGAAGCAAGAATAAAATTTTTGCTTTTGTTATATATTATACTTTAAAAGTTCTACAGTGTTGGATTTCCTGATTTTTCGAAACTTAAAAGAAGTTTTTTTTTTAAAAAAAAAATATAAGTTTCTTTAATAATAATAATTACGATAAAATTTGCAAAATACTCTAAAATATATTTGAAAAATAAATGTAATCAGAATCTAACAGATAGTTACATTGAAATAAAAAAAATTTGTACGTTTTCTTTTTTTTTTCTCGCCTATTTATTCATGAGTCACACATTTTATGTACGATAGTACAAAGAAAGGAATGTTTGGGTGCGTTCTAAGGCACCCGAACGTTTGAAACTCTGAATAGAGAATCAAATAGCTCTTGTAAATGAGCATGAAAAACAAGTTGTAAAAGCTTTCATATCGACAAAGAATGCTTCTCCCTCTTGATTATTGTTGATTCTTTCAGGTTTTGGTCATTATTTATTATCATATGCCTTTTTGGTGTAATAAAACTTAGAAATGCACATCTGCCTTCTTGTAAATCTTCAAGGTTGCTTTCATGTAGCCGGAAAACTATTCTTCCGTGGTTCTTCCTCTTATTGCCGTAATAAAGCTTTAGAAAGTGATTTCCTTTTCTGTTACATTGTCGGACATAGGATAAATAGAAACTATGCCGACGAACTTAAAAGAAGGCCTTCTACTTTGCGAACGTTATCGGGAAACTGAAAATAACCGTTCAGTGAACTGATATTGTGTTAGATTTTGAGAGATAATGTAAAAAGGACCCAGTCACTTAGGGGACTGTCCTGACGAAGTGGGGGGGAGGGAAAAAACGATATTTGAAGCTAAAGTTTTCCTTCGTTTTGAAGAAAGTAAAGAAAAATTGTTGTCAGTTTCTTCTAAACCGATTGAGGAGTCTGTGCGTTGAGAAGGAAATGTTTTTGTAATTATTTTGAATGTTGATCGAAAGAGTTGTCTTCGTAGGAATGTATTGGCTTTGGCTCTATCATATGCACAAAATCACACACAAAAATCATTTATTATCGCACAAAATCAGAGCAGTAATCTTAGAATTAAAACAATATTATGCAATTCTTTGAAATTTTAAATAAAAGTAAGGATTATCTAAAGGTTTAACTTTTTGTACGAAAAGTGAAAAAAAGGTAAGAAGCTCCAGTATGTTGTCATTACTTGCAAAACAATTAAGTACAAATAAGAATCATATATTCCTTTTATATAAACAAGATTACCGAGATACATGAAGCTCCTCGGCAACTTAAAAATGTTTGCAGTCATAATATTTTGTCTTCGATATCAGCTTATTGTTTGCGTTTTACTAGATGTATTCTAAAAATTCAAAGCATTTCCTCTTTTTTACTAATTGAAACATTTATTACTATTGGGAAAAAAATAATTTTAAATTTCTTATGTGCATTTAAAGAATTTATTTTTAGGAACATGTAGGTAAACTGATAAATTATTAATATTTCATTTACAAGTAACATAAGGGACAAAGTAATAAGACGGTCCTCGTAATTTAAACAAGTAACGAGAACGATAGCAGAGCTAGAGCGTCCACTTCTAATTTCCACACCGCGGCAAAGTAAAGATTTTGATTTAATGCGTATCAGCTCTGCTACATGTTGGAACACCTAATCGTCACCTTTTGTTTGACCTAACCGTCAAAACATGTGGAAACTACAATGTGGCACTATTTAACAAAGGCCAACATTTATAGCCTTAGGATACTCACATTTTAGAGCATAATGCGAAACACCTTTTTTTTAATGGTTTTGCTTTTTATTCATCTCATTTATTTGCCATAGTGAATATTTTATCATAATTTTCAGCATATATAGGAAGAATTAAATCAAAGAAAAATAAAGTTTTCATTTTTGAAAAATGCTTGTTAATAAAATTTAGACTTAATCTTAGGATTCATTCAATATTATAAATATTAATGTATCACAGTATAATGGATTATGGAACAATAAAAAAATGACAATTATACATCAAATGTATCATTCCTTCATGGAAGATATATAAGAAAATTCTTAAGAGTGTTTAAATTTTTAAGATTTCTCTGGCATGTTCTAAAAGAGAAAAACAATTATAAATTAAGTAATAATGAAGTTTCCAAAAGAGCATAGTTTATTTATGATGATATGTCTACTGTTATACAAATGCTGTGAATACTTATAAGAGCTTTTAAACTTACTTCATTATCGATTTGAGAAAGTCTGAATTTTACATTATAACATCAAGAGACAGGATCAGCAATTTTGCTTTTTATTTTATTTTGTATTACTGATTATAATTACGTGCAATTTATGAAGTATCATATTATTTTCTTCTTATTTCTAATTTGATTATTTTAAGTTTTAACACCAGGTGTGTATCAAATTCCTGCATTTAAAAGAATTAAAAATAAATTTAAAATATTTTATATCTATTTTAAAAAAATTTACTGAAAATCAAAATATAAATAAATTTTACTTGAATAATATCAATTAAATTTGGTTAGTTTATTGTGTGTACCTTTGTCTACAATGAAATAAGCGTTTCATTTTTTTATGTAATGTTTTATATTTTCATCATTGTTTTGTGCTATTTCTCTCAATGCTCTTAATAATATTGAAAAAGGAAATCTAGGTGAAAAGCAGCTTAAATTGTTAGGAAATAATTTCTTTTTTAAAAAAATAAAATAAATAAATTTCTCAAATTTTCTTGTACTGAAATCGTAATTGAGATCTCCAAGAAAATATGTTTCCCTAAGAAAGGGAGACTCTTTGTATTTAGGGACTTTCTAAGCCGCGAACATCCCCATTGACTGCGGACAGCAGCAATTATCTTGCTTCTTTTGTATGCCTATGTATGGTGCCATCCATGAGCGATAAAAAAGGGGGAAGTAAACATCGCCTAAGGCGCCGTCTTTAAGGGCCTTTTCCTCACAAAACCCGCCGTCTTCAAAAGGTTAAAATATATGCAGATATGTAACAAAGTGAAAAAAAAATAGTACCTTTAGATTTCTCACTATCTGGGGTTCTTGAAGAATTATCTTCATCATCATTAAACTTTTCATCAGCATACTCATCAAAATTTTCTTCATCTGAATCTTCTGCTTCACCATCAGAAACATCTTTTGTGTTTGTTACTGAGCTTTTTTTCTTTGGGTTTTTATCCTTTTTCTTTTGTTTTCTATCTTTCTTGCTTTTGTCTCCATCTAAGAAATGAGACTAAATTTTAATTAAATAAGATAAATAAACCTTGAAAAACACTTGTGTATATATGTATATAATCCTTCTGCTGTTACATATGAATAAATATCCATAATGTCTCCAACAAACATTTCCATCGCCAAGGGTGTGGGTTAAACCCCATTCCAACCAAATAACTCAATTTACAATGAGACAAAGCCATTAAAAAGAGTAATTTATTAAATGAAACAGCACAAAAAAAGAGAATGAACACAGAGAAACATACAAACAAAACTGGATTATATACATATATATCAAAGAATCTTTGATTGGTTTAAGTGTAGTGTGGTGAAGACTTTCCACCGAATTACACAACCAAGAAATAAATCAACAGTTACAAAGGGGATTTCATAAAAACTGAGTATTGTGTCTTTAGAAAAAAACAACACCATGAAGCTAGAAAATAAAAGTGCAGGTGATTTTTTCAAAATATTAACTGAACATTTAAAAATATTCTAAACAAAGCAGTTGATTTTATTTTCCTAGTTTCATGCTTGTTCAAAAAACTGTTTTAATTTGGCCTACAGAAGTGGAACTGAGTGATTCAGAGTCAACCCTTTCACTGCCGAAGGAAGAAAATAGAAGCGCTTTCCTGGGCCTGTGGCTTCTTATCGCAGAGTGTTATGCTGTACCCAGGCATTTTTAAATTTATATATATATTATTCAAAATGTATTAAACTTAATACATAAGAAAGAAAAAAATTTAATGAAAATTATACATTTTATACAAAAAATTACATAAAATCATATTTTTTTTATGAAAATACAATATATACTTCATTTGACACATTAATTTCATGGTGTAATGATAACAAATACATGGTATATTAAGATATGAAGAAAATCTTATTTATTTGTTGTAAAGGTGTTTTCTATTTGCATGTTGCCTCCAAAAACTACTGTGAATGGCAAATATCATTCTACAGTTTTGAAAATTTTGCAGCAACACATATCGAAAAAGCTTCATGAACTGGTAGGGAATTGCGACATTTCATCATGATAAAGCTCACTTGCATGTCACTACTTTCAACAATATTTTAGTAAATGTAAAATTAAAATCATGCCACATCCCCTTTACAATCCAGATGTTGCACCATGCAATTTCTGGGTGTTTCCCACATTGAAGGAGAAGCTCAGTCACAAAAAATTTAATACAGATTCAGATATTTTTTCAGCAGGGCTGGGTTCTTTGAAGCATATTCCAGAAATAGCTACTCCATTTGTTTTGGACAAAGAGACTATTGTATATAACGTGAGGGAAGGTACTTTGAAAAAAAATGATTTACTATTTGCTGTAAATATATTTCTTGATTTTTTAGGATTTTACTCTCAGTTTTTATGGAATGCCCTTTGTATTTTAGTTTAACATGTTACTTACAAACTAATTCGAGGGTAGATTAGTATGTTTTTAAATTATATATTTGTGTGCCATTTTATTATAACAAGTTAGAATTTCCATTATAGATATAGATATATATATATGAATAATTACTGCTTACTATCCCAATTTTACAATGTCAAAATATTCAACATTTTTTTACTTAGTTAGAAATTTACTTTAGTCCATACCCTTCGCGATGGAAAACAAAATGGGTCAAAACTGTGCCAAAAGCTCATTTTTCAAGCACGATGTGATTGCAATACAAATATCATATCCTATTGACTTATGTATAGCATTCAAAAAATGACAGAAATTTGTTAAGTTAATAATTACGAATATTTATGCAAACATATTTGTTTATTTGTTAGAAGAAAAACCACTAATCTAACTTTGAAGGGCTATATATACTTTCATCTAACTCAACAATCACTAATTGCAACACTTTCTTTCACCACAACAATCATGCACAACTCTATACAAAACATGTTCCAATCCTCAACAATATTTTTATCAAATGTTAAATCATGCATCTAAATTCAATCATACCCCTAATAAATCAATACCTAGTTAAATAAATAAATATCACGTATATTTAAATGACTTGTAATAGTGAAATCTTTTTTTGATGTTTGTTCACAATGTGAGATTCTCCAAAGCTTTTCCGCTGCACCACTCTTAAAATGCATCAATCTTATTTTTCATTCCTCACAACGATTTTTTTTTTTTTTTTTTTTGCCTCATTTCGGAAATTGGATGCAAACCTAACTGACATGCCATTCAAGCACAGCTTTCATTCATTGAAACAATAGAGGAACATACACAACACTCATTCAGGTAAAGTGCTATTGGATCAGGTAACATGAATAATGAAGCACGAAAAATCATGGAAAAAACCGGTCTCCTAAGAATTTTTCACTGAGGAGAAAGGATGTCAAATTGTCACTCTTTTAGGTTCCAAAATTTGCATGTAATATTAGGTGGGTTAAACTAGGAACCTACCAAACCCTTTTCCTAGAATGTTTCAAAAACAATACCAATTATACAAATTATACTAAAAAATACAATAGGCGATTTAAATGAGGAAAATAAGTAAGACCTTGGTATTCACATTTTTATCAAGAAATCACAAAAATTCAACAATCATAAAAAAATACTTTGAAAGTTCATATTAATAAAGTCATTACAAATAGATGCATTTCTATTCTCTAGAAAAGTTTCAGAAATATTTTACCTTCTACCATGTGGTCATCTTTCAATGACAACTTTTCTTCAAATTCTTCACCATTTAAATCATCCTCTTTGAAAAATTCTTTTGATGTTTGGTTTGGATTTTCAACTTCAACTTCTTTCTTTGATTGTTTTGATTTCTTCTTGGGCATTTTTAATTATATATGTCAACACGTTTAATAACTATATTCAGGTCTTAACGCTTAATTCCTAGATTGACAATACCGAAATTGAGAATTGCCAGATGTAGCCAATAACAAATTAACGAAAACACTGTAAATTTGGCGTATCTATAGCACAACAATCAACAAATCATTTTGTTTAATTTTCCCATTGAATGTTTAGCGAAACGCAATAACAAGCTAATGTCCACTCAATTTTTGTTTAGGAAAAAATAAAATTGGGATTTGAAGAATTTTCAAAGTTCACCAAAATCTCAAAATTGAGCGAGTAACAATCAAATGAGTCAGTCAACAATAGAGGCAAAGTTTCTCTTTACGCAGTGGTATGTTACCCGACTCCCGCGCATTAGACCAGGTTTCTGTAATCAGATTTTCCATTTAATCTTTTTCCTCCCAAGAGCATGCGAAATATTTAACTAAATATACGGTGAGTCTTTAATATCGAGATAGACGATTTTTTTTTCCTTCGAAATATGCCAAAATTGCCAAACTGCGTGTTGATGCATGTGCACGTCTCCTACCAGTTCTCTATTAAAACTAAACAAAAGCTGAACGACTTTCAGCAATAAAGGACGTGGGTAATTACTGTCGCATTGACATCCACAATAACTGTACTTATGATTGAACTATTAATTTTTATTGTTAAGTTTTAATAAAAAATTTGTCCAAAAAGGACAGGTCCGTCGTAATACTAATTTCACTAAACAACATTTCTGGTCCAGTCGGGCCGTCAGATCAATTGTGCTATGGATAGTATAGAAAAACTTAACAAAGTTAAGACTTCCTTGAAAGGAAATATTACTAGAATCGAAACATTTTTTGACAAAGTGTCCAATGATGTTGATCCGATGGAACTAGAAGTTAAATTTAAAAAAGTATTGCAACTTCAGACGAAAATAGATGAGTTAAAAAATATCTTAATATCTTCTTCAGACTTGAAAATGCTGCTCCCAATGGTGTAGCTGAATTTGAAGACGATTTAGAAAACAGCGAAATTCGCCTCGAAGATTTGGAGGTAAGAATTAAAAAATCAATTAACTCCATTAACAAAACATCTATGATTGCAGTTGAAAATAATAAATATAAAAACAGAACTTCTTTTACTCCAACGAATATTCCACCTATAATACATCCCTGTTTTCTAGAAAATATGAAAAATTTAGCAATATTAAATCTCAATTCGGTGATTTAATTACATCGAACAATCAACTGACTCAGTCACAGAAACGATTATTTAAATTCATGTCTATCAAATGAATTTCAAGAATTTACCTCCACTTTCGACACATTTTCTTCATTGTATGAAGCACTTGAATCACGGTCCGATAATAAAAGATTAATCATTGATATACATGTACAATCAATTTTAAATTTTAAGAAAATAGAACGAGAAAATGCTAAGGAAATCCGTGAAATGATTGATTGTATTAAGAAAAACTTACGGGCTTTGAAAATTCTTAAATACGAACAAAATGATTTATTTGATGTCTTTTTATTGAATATTATGCTTAAAAAATTAGATAAGAAATCCTAAAAGAATTTTGAATTGAGTCTAAAAGCCAAAGATGTTCCGACATTTAGCGAGTTTATAATGTTTTTAGAACAACATGAAACGATCCTTTTATCCATAGATAGAAATTGTGCGGATGAAACAAAAACAATAATAAGAAAATCTAATTTTTCTTTCAAAACTAAAACTCTTTGAACGAATCAAACTATTGAAAATAAGAACTGCATAGTTTGTAATGAAAAAATTCCTCATCTAATATACAGATGTAAAAAATTCCTACAATTAACGCCCTATAAAAGACTAGATCTTGTGCGATTGTATAAACTATGTGCTTACGAAAAAATCACTGGAAATCTCAGTACGCTTCGACCTTCGTTTGCAGCTGTGGATCAAGACATTCTAAGATTATTTGCAGTAAACAAGGGGTCAAGGCACAAACGCCAACCACCCAAGGGGGTGAAAGAGTAACGTCTTCCTCCGAAGGAGATTCCGAAACAACAACAAAAAAAGAACTCGTATAGGGAAGAGAGAGAGTAGTAATAAATCCTTCTACCCTCTGTAATACTATCGTTAGTAAAGTACTAAGACCGAACAGAATGACTGTTTTAATTTCAATTGGGCATATATTTTTGTAAAACAGGGA
This sequence comes from Nephila pilipes, assembly GCA_019974015.1. Taxonomy (NCBI): domain Eukaryota; kingdom Metazoa; phylum Arthropoda; class Arachnida; order Araneae; family Nephilidae; genus Nephila; species Nephila pilipes. The sequence goes on along the minus strand of BMAW01130694.1, from coordinate 483,958 downwards.
AGGAAGATTGATTAAATGCACAGCGATTTTTGATTCCGCTTTAAACATAAACATTTTATCTAGAAAATGTGTGGTTTTCTTGGTGTTAGATCAGAAAAAATACAGACTTCCGTTTCTGGACTCAATTCAACAAAACAAAATTTAAAGGGGAAAAGGAATACTTTTATCTCTAACGAAAGTGGTGGTTTTAAGGAACTCATAAAAAATTTTGTGACGGAAAAATTACTGGGTTGACACCTAGTGTTAACTTAGATATTTCAGAAATAAAAATTCCTGAATTTTTAAATTTATTGGATTCCCATTTTTTTGAACTAAAGAGATTCATGCATTACTAAACGCCGATATTTTCTTAAGAATAACGAAAGATAATGTTTACAAAATAAATGAGGAAGTAATATTCAGAGAAACTGATTTTGGATGGGTTGCTGGTGGACGGCTCCAGGAAAACGAAAATAGTAACAACTTATCGTGTTATCTCCTTAAGGATGATAATTCTGTTGAGGACACATTAAAACTTTTTTTTGAACTTGAATCTCTCGGCATAAAAGATGACCCTTACTGCCATGAAGATGATCAAGCTATGAATATTTTTAAAGAAACTATACAATTTAATAATGAATGATGCATAGTAGAACTGCCATTCCGTAAAAACTGGAAAGAATTATCTGATAACTTTTCTGTAGCAAAACAACGTTTCCAAAATTTATGGCGAAAGTTACAGAGAGATGAAATACTTTACTCTCAATATCAAGAAACGATTCAACATTATTTGAATCAAGGGATTATAAAGAAAGTAGAAAATACTGAGGCAAATATACACAAACCGATAGATTATTTACCCCATCCAGCAATAAAAAAGAAGGGTCGAGTCACAACTTCTACTCGTATTGTATTTGATGCTGCCTCACATCAAACCAATGAACTTTCTTTGAACGATTGCTTGTGGCCTGGTCCCAATTTAAATCCTAACCTTTTAGATGTGCTAATAAATTTTAGGTTAAATCGGATTGCAATATCATCGGATATTCGTCAGGCTTTTCTTCAAATTTGTCTGGCGGATAAGCATAAAGACGCTGTACGATTTTTGTGGACAGAAAGTAATCCAAGCGACAAGAAAATGCCTTCATTACAAATTTACCGTTTCAACAGGATTATTTTTGGTGTTAACGCTAGCCCATTTCTGCTATCAGCTACAGTTAAACATCATATTGAGAAATATAGAAAAAGTCATCCTATAACTGTACGGCATCTAGATTCCTTCATGTACGTTAATGACTGGATCACAGGTCAAGGCACTCGAGATGAAGCACTTCTTACATCTCTTCATGCTGAGAACATCAAGAAGGAAGCAGGAATGGAGATGAGAAAATGGATCAGCAATGACACCACCTTAATGTCTCAGTGGGCAGCAAAAGGTTTCGACACTTTTGCTTATGGAGCATCAATTTATGTGAAAGTGAAAAAACAAAATGAAGTGCTTGTAAATCTCATCACTTCAAAAACGAGAGTGGAACCACTGAAGGCTATTACCTTACCTCGACTAGAACTTTTGGGAGCTTTAGTTGCGGCTCGTTTGAGTTCTAAAGTGCAAGAAATCATCCCCAAGAAAAAGGAATGTAAACTGTTCCACTGGACAGATTCCAAAACAGTTCTGTTCTGGATTAAAGGTTCTGCGAAGAAATGGAAACAATTTGGGGCCAACACAGGGCAGGAGATCACCAAGTTAACGAATCCTGATTCTTGGTTTCATTGTTCTGGAAAAGACAATCCCTCAGATCTCTTGTCTAGCGGACTTAGTGCTGACTCCCTTTTATCTGACGATAAATGGTGGAATGTTCCATCATATTTGGAATTTGATGAATTCTCATATACTGATTATGAGTATCCAGAACTAATGAAGAAGAGTATTTGCCTGAACTGAAATTGAAGGACTCAAAAGAAAATGTTGTGCCAACTTTAAATTTAAATCAAATTATTTTTGATTATTTACTTACTTATAGTAATAGATTTCTAACTATTGTTCGAGTATTAAGTTTCCTTTTCAGGTTTGTATTCAATTGTAAAAATCCTGGAAATAAGAAGAAGGGACCACTCATATCAGAGGAGATGATGGAAGCAGAATACTTTTTATTAAAACAAGAACAACTCAGGTCATTTCATACAGAAATGACAGCTATGCGAAATGGAGAGGATATTTGCCATAAAAGTAAGATTTTAAATTTGTCCCCATTTTTAGATGATAAAGGTATCATAAGAGTGGGAGGAAGACTCAAAAATTCGCAACTCCCGTACTCAGGTAAACATTGTATTTTGCTACCAGCAAAAAGTAAATTAACTGAAATGAAATACTATCATGAAAAGTATTTTCATCTTGGTGCCCAGAATTTGCTTTATCAAATTAGACTTAAATTTTGGCCTATCCACGGGCGTAAAGTTTGTAAAAAAATTGTTCATACCTGTATAAAATGTTTTAAAGCAAATCCTAAAATATATTCTCAAAAAATGGGTAATTTGCCAAAAGAAAGGATTACTCCTGATAAAGTGTTTAATTCAACAGGTGTTGATTTGTGTGGACCCTTTCTTATCAAAAATAAATATCACAGGAAAGGTCCTGAAATTAAAGTATATGTTTGTATATTTATTTGCCTTGTAACAAAGGCCATTCACCTAGATATAATCAGTGACTTAATTTCTCAAGCACTAATAGCGGCATTGAAAATGTTTACATCGAGAAGGGGGAAATGCCGCAAAATAATTTCGGATAATGGGACCAACATGGTTGGAGCTAATAGGGAATTGAAAGCTTTGACTAAATTGGTGAAAGATCGAGAAGAGTTTCTATTTTCCTTTTTTGCAGAAGAAAACATCGAATGGTCATTTATTCCCCCCCCCCGAAGTTCTAACTGGGGAGGTCTTTAGGAGGCTAATATAAAGTCACTCAAATACCATTTCGAGCGCGTTGCGGGAAATTCAAAATTTAGTTATGAAGAATTACTAACTTTAATAACTCAGATTGAGGCAATTTTGAGCTCTCGAACCCTTACTCCACTTTCAGTCGACATAGACGATTTGGAGGTTTTGACGCCAGCTCATTTTTTAATCAGAAGACTGATTACAGCTATAGTAGAACCATCTCTTATAAATTGTGAAACAAATCATCTAAAGGCTTGGGAAAGAATAACCAAGTCTGTTCAAACAATCTGGAAAAGATGGAGCCTTTCATATTTAAATAATCTGCACCAAAGAAAAAAATGGATTGTTAATAAAGAAAATCTTAAGGTAGGAGATATGGTTTTAATTACGAAAGAACATCTTCCTCCTTGTAAATGGTTATTAGGACGGGTTGTAGAAATTTATACGGGAATGAATAAAAAAGTTAGAGTTGCAGACATCAAAACTAGTAACGATACTTTTAAAAGGTCCATTAATAAATTGAGTGTATTACCTATTGAAAGTTAAAAATGTGTGATTATATAACACATTACCAACTTTAATTTATTGCATTTTTGTATCATGTATCGAATTATTTACTACATATTCGCTATTTTTTTATGTTTATATATTTCATCATTGTTTCTTTGTTTGAACTATTTCTCTACTTAATATTAATGTGTTATATTTAGTTGTGAATTTTATTCACTTATTATTTACTTGTAATAATTAATTTTTAAAAATGTTGTATTTTAATAATTTACATAAATTGTTAAGTTCTTGCATGAGAACATGGCAAGGTCGGGTGGGATGTTGAAGCATGTGCGTGCCTCCTTCCGGTCCTCTGTTAAAACTAAACAGAAGCTGAACGACTTTCAGTAATAACGGACGTGGGTAGGTACTGTCGCACTGCCACCCACAATAACTGTAACAGAAGCTGAACGACTTTCAGCAATAACGGACGTGAGTAACTACTGTCGCATTGACACCCACAATAACTGTACTTATGATTGAACTATTAATTTTTATTGTTAAGTTTTAATAAAAAAATTTGTACAAAAAGGACTCGTCCGTCGTAATAATAATTTACTAAACAACACTGCGGAAATAACATTCACAACAACAATCAGATAGAGATGAGTGCCAGTCCGGTGAACTCTTTACTCACTGTTTTAGTTTAGTTTAGTTTTTATTAACGTCACACTAGAATCAACACCAGGGCTATTAGCGATGGACTTCGTAATTTTAAACCATGGTCAAGTGACGAGGATGACACCTGAGCTGGCACCCCCCCTCTCCTCACATCCACACCATGCCAACGGGAGAACTTTGGGCCCCGAATAGATTAAACGTGCATCAGCCCCGGTTACACAGCGGGTCTTTGGCGGCCAAGGATCGAACCCACGACTGAACGAAAAAAGCCAGCAGCGAGTCCACGACCTTGACCACTAGGCTACCGCGGCCCTACTCAGTGTCACATTGAACCCTTGATTTTTTTTTAATATTGAAAAAAAGCATATTTAAATGTGCCTAATATACAAATGAATTTAAAAAAAAAACATAAAAGGAAAGGGAGAGGAACGAGAATAGGAAAGTGAAAGAATTATTTATAATGAGGATGAGATTTTTAATAATTTTTTTATTTATTTTTGCTAATTTTATCGTAAGATAAGATTAAAAATAATATTTATATCATTTTTTAACACCTCAGTGTCTTCGATAGGCTATGTCTAATCTTTAGCAAAAGTAGAGTATTATTATATATGATTATTTTTAAAATTTTTATCATTATTGTAAAATTACTATAGTAATAAATAAAATATTATTTAAACTTTTTTTTAATGATGTGAAAGCTGCAGAAGGAAGGGAAAAGTAAAAATGGTTCTTGTTTGGCTGGGTGTACAGCGGTAGTCAGCAAACTAGTTCAAGTGATTAGAGGTAAGGATAGCGAAAGGATATTAAACAGCTGATGAAAAGCTGAATAGATGATGATGTAGGTCTTGGAGTGAGGTGGTTGAATGAGAAAGAGGTTATTGAAGGAGTGATAAAGGAATTAACTAATAGGGTCTGAATTGGAATGCAAAGTGTTATGAAAGGAATTAGATGGAAATAATTAATACAAGAATGGTAGGGTAGGGTAGGGCATGGGTTCCATTATTGTGAGCAAAAATTAGCTGGGCCCTTATTAGAGGGTTACTATGATTTGTTAGTCTATTATAGAATCTTCTAGAGATATAGTTGATGTGTTAATAATAGGAGAGATATTGAGATCCTTGTACGAGGGCTATCCAGAAAGTATATTACGTTTTGGAATAAAAAATAAACAAATTATAGGAAACAAATTTTATTATATACAGATGAAAGCCACACTCAAATACTACTTTTCTACATAGTCACCATTCAAATTAAGGCATTTATCGTAGCGATGTACGAGCTTGGAAATTCCTTCGTCGAAAAATTCGGCCGCCTGCGCCTTCAACCACTTCGTTACCTCTTCTTGCAGCTGTGCGTCGTCATCAAAACGCTGCATAGCCAGCCACTTCTTCATTGCTGGGAATAGGTGGAAGTCGCTCGGTGCCAGGTCAGGACTGTACGGCGGATGAGGAAACAACTCCCACTTAAAAGATTCAAGAACTTTACGAGTGACATTTGCCGTGTGGGGCCGGGCGTTGTCGTGAATCAACAAGATATTAGAGCTCAACATTCCTCTGCGCTTGTTTTGAATTGCTCTTCTGAGTTTTTGGAGAGTTTGGCAATACCTTTGAGAGTTTATTGTAGTGCCTCTTTCCAGGAAGTCCACCAAAATCACACCTTTTCTGTCCCAAAAAACAGTCGCCATCATCTTCCTTGCCGACATTGTTTGCATGCATTTCTTGGGTTTTTGGGGAGAACTTGTGTGCCCCCACTGCATTGATTGCAATTTCGTTTCACAGTTCACGTGTTTCACCCATGTTTCGTCACCAGTAACGATGCGATCGAGTAAAGAGTCACCATCCTTATGGTAAGCGTCCAAAAAGTTCAACGCTGCAGCCATTCGCTGATTTTTTTGGTCCTCTGTCAAGATTTTTGGAATCCATCTTGCACAAAACTTGTGGTAACCAAGCTTTTCGCTGATGATTTCGTGCAACAAACTTCGCGAAATTTGTGGAAAACTCAAAGAAAGTTCCGTTATTGTGAAATTTCGATTTTCACGGACTTTAGCATCGACTTTTTCGACAAGTTCGGCAGTCACTATGCTGGGTCTCCCACTTCGATCTTCGTCGTGAACATTGGTTCGGCCATTTTTAAATCTTATGACCCACTGACGCACTCCACCTTCAGTGATAATGTTGTCCCCATACACTTCACAAAGCTGCCGATAGATTTCTATCGGTTTACAGTTTTTTGCAGTCAGAAACCTTATTACTGCACGCACCTCGCAGCTCGCGGGATTTTCAATTAACGCAGACATTTTAAACCGTCACAGTATCTGAACAGAGCACAGCACGAACCTCTCACTAGCACGGCTAGATGCCCACTGAGCTGCGCAACGCTCTGACCCCAAGATGGCCGCGCTAGCCCCGCCCCTAGCGGACACAGACGAAAACGTAATCTACTTTCTGGATGGCCCTCGTAAATGACAGAATTTCTGACTACCAATGTGAGTTAGTAATCTTTCGGAGGATTTTATTTTGAAGGATCAGTATTTTTTAATGTGGGTAGGTGCGGCATGACCTCAAGTAGGGGAAGCATAAAGTAGGATAGGGCGGATTACTTCACTACACAGAAGGACTTCGTTAGCAAGAGTTAGTACTGAATTTCTGACAATTAAAGGTGTACAGTTTTGGATTTTGGCCCAGCACTTGTCAATTATTGATTGGATATGAAGTTTGAAGGTGAGTTTAGAGTCCAGGATAACTCCTAAGTATTTCACTGCAGAGTCCCAAGAGATTTGATCATTGAAGAATTTGAGTTTTTATAAGGAAAGGGGGGGAGGTGAATTTTTCTAAATATGAGAGCTTTAGTTTTATTAGTGTTTACAGCAATCCTTCAGAGTGTCATCGTTCCTCTATTAGTTTTAGATTATTTCGAAATTTAACTATTACGTTCATTGGACTATTTTCTTGAGTGAGGATTGCTGTTTCATCTGCGAATAAACAGAGGCTATTGTAAGGACTCTGAGAAAAGTCATATGTAAACAAATTGTAGCAAATTGGAGAAATTATAAAGCCTTGAAGTTAACCGACTTTTATATAGCATATTGTAGAGAGAGTATTATTAAGCTTAACTTGGAATACTCTATATTTAAGGTAGTTATTTAAGATAACTATTATGTAGGGGGGAGAATTTAATTTGATTAGTTTGAAGATCAATCCATCGTGCCAGAGGCGGTCGAAAGCTTTTTGTATGTCGAGGAAGGTACCCCAAGGACTTGTTTGGAATTAAATCCATCAGTAATGGCATTCATAACCCGTAGCAGTTGATGGACAGTGCTATGGTTAGTACGGAAGCCGAATTGTGAATCCGGAAGAATATTATTATTTGTGGAAACATGAGGCACTATTCTGGTTAACAGGATTCTCTCAAAAAATTTTGAAGTAGAATTTAGTAGACTGATAGGTCAATAGTTGGATGGAATAGAATGGTTTTTGCCGGGTTTGGGGAAGAGAATATTAGTTACATGTTTCCATTTTTGTTGAAAATGCGCATACATGAGACATTTATTAAAAAAAATTTGTGAGATGAGTAAGTGCGTTCGGAGGAAAGAACTTAAAGGCCTGATTGTGAATGCCATCCTCTCCTGAGGTTTTCTGTTTGCTTAACTTTTTAATTATGGTAGCTTTTTCAGAGGGAGAGGGGAGGAGGGGGAGAAATTAAAATCGGTATGGGCTTCAATGGATTTTATCAGTATGGATTTTCAAGATAATTTTGAGCTATTGATTCTGTTTTTTCAATATGATCATCATCATATGGAGTTGGATTTTCCTGGAACGAGGATTCAAGATTATGGGCAAGCAGATTAGCTTTTCCTTTATTAGAGAATACCAGACCATTATTGCCTATTAGGGGGAGGGGATATAGTAGTACTTATTGGAAAGTTTTTCATTCATTTTTAAAAGGAAGTTATTTTCGTTAGTAAGCTGGCGGAGTAGGTTTTCCCTTTCCTTTTTTTTTTTTTTTTTTTGTTTTTGTTTTTGTTTCTAAAGGTATTGATTTCATTTTTAATATGCTTTTTGAGGTTATTAATTATGGGTTTCAAAGGAGGGTATCTGGTGTTTTACTATTGTTTTCTGTACCTATTTTTTTTTCTTTAATTAGGTTTCTGATATGAGAGGGGGTTTGAATGTATCTGGTATTACTTTCATGGTAAATTGCATTTTTGATATTAGTAGTAAAGGATATGATTGATTGGTCTAGATCAGGGATATTATTAATAATGGGGTTACCTTTTGTGATATTATATAGAATTTCTTGATAGTGGAACCAACTAGTAATTGTTAGAGTGCGAAGGGGTATAGAGAGAATTTTATTGAAAGGGATGTCCATTAGTATAGGGTTATGGTAGCTATTTAGTTCATTAACACTTTCAATATTGTGGAATGGTATGTTTTGATGAATAGTAAAATCTATTACAGAGTAAGTATTGCTATTGTAAGGAAAGTGAGTGGGTGAGTCGGGAGCTGCTATTTGGAGGTTATTAGTGTTGCACATAGCTTGAATAATTTTACCTGATCTGTTTGCAATGCCTCTGTTCAAGGTTGGATGTTCTGCATTAAAGTCGCTTATTGAAATTCCGGTGGGGTTATCTAAGAGGATATTGATTAATTCGTTATGGTTGATGTGATTACGGGTAAGGGGGTAAATATTAGAGACTGTGAGTATTGTTTGTCTTTGTTATTGATATGGATGGTGGTATTTTCAGAGGTGGAGGTATTTTTAATAACCATATGATGATGAATCCTATTTTTTTAATTAATATTGCAGTGCCCCCCCCCCGATGGGTTGATCTGCCAGAACGGTATGTATTATAATTTGGAATTTTAAATTTTTCACGGGTTTTGAGGTGAGTTTCCTGGACTCCTAGAATGTATGGGTTGTAATCATGTATGAAATGTTGTTCTTCTATTTTTGATTTAAAGCCATTTGCATTCCAGCTTGCAGTTTATTTAGCGTATTAAATTTTAGAGCCAGATGGATATCATACTGCTTATGACTTGGAATGATTTTTAAACATAAATCAAGTTTATTATCAGCGAATATTTGTCCTATTAATTTAAATTGTTGGTAAGTTTCCATTATTTTATCAAATTTAAATTTTTCAATTTTTTTTAAAATTTCATTAACGAAGGGGAGACTTGATAGTTGGCTGTCATCGGTGGGTGTGGTTTTTTGGTCGCTTTGTCTATTGTTGTTTTTGGCATTTTTACATCGTTCTTCCCAGTAGTGTGTTGTTGGTAGGGAGAAGGTTTGAAAATCAAAGGGTTTTTGAGGCAACCAGAGTAATTTGCAATATGATCTCCACCGCAGTTACAGCATTTGGGGGGGAGAAGACTTTCAAGAGTTTTTGGGCAGCTATGAGTTGAATGATTATCTTCACATTTCACACATTTAAATTCCCTTGTGCAGAATCTAGAGTGGTGAAAATAACTTTGACAGCGATAACATTGATTTAGTGTTTTTCTTTTACGGAGAGGTTCAATTTTAAATGAAAGGTATACAATGCTATTGATTTCAATTTTTTTGTTGTTGTTTTCTGTTTTTGGAAGTGTAACTAAAATAGGGGGAGTAGCTGGCTATTTTATTTTTGGATTTTATGTTGTTACATTCATTGACAATGAGATTATATTCAGCCAATTCCTGAATTATTTCAGCATGGGAATAATTACACTCATGGACAAAAAAAATTAGCCACCAAGAAATAATTGTGGGATCGTAACGAAACTTGATTCTCTACACCTGTAGAATGGTTAGAACGAAGCAAATGGCAAAGAAAAAAAACCAGATGATTCCGATCAAATGGATATCACAGATCCCAAGGATTTTGAAACTGATAACGACGAAGAAGAAGCGGAGACGATGGACACGAATGACCAAGATCGTAACAACGAAGCTTGTCTGATTCGTACCAGGATGAAAGAAAACTACAAGGAAGCAGCAGAAAAATTTTACCGCTACCAAAAACGTATTATAAGTATTCCATTTTCATGCAACACCAAAGAGTACAATGAAGAAAAAGAAAGAATTCGTATTGAACTTAACAAATACCTTGCATTGAAATAAGACTTAGAAAAGGAATTGGAAAAAACCAAATGCTCTCACCAATGCGATTTTCATAAAGAAACCACTGAAATCAACAACCAAGCCATAGAAAATGCTTGCCTTCCTGAAGTAAGCATAAATACTCAGAAGAGAAAAGCATCTCAAAAAGAGGATTTTCTACCCTCAGCCAAAACAGCCAAATAACCAAGAAAAGAAACATTTACCCTCCCAACTTCAAACCCTTTCCAAGCTCTCTAAAATGTAATAGAAAAAGATGAAACCCAAAATGCACCATCAATCCAAGGAGAAGAAGGGAAAATACCTCCAGTGATGATGAGGATCACTCAAAACTACAACTTGACCCTACAAGAAATAAATAGGATAGAACCGAACACCGAAGCCGTGCTTGCACGAGACTTCATCAAATTATTCCCCTACAGTAGCAACTGCCACATAATAATCACCACTTACTTTAGAGAAGCAAAAATTGATTTTTACGTAACGACTCCACCATCAAAGAAACCTCTTAAAGTAATTTTAAAAGGTCTACACATATCAAACGACATAGATGACATCAAGATAGAAATGGAAAACAAAGGCTTTCAAATCGAAAAAGTAGCCCAACTGAGACAATTTAAGACTGAAAGACCCCCTACCCATCTTTATGCTGGAAATAGAACGAAAAACAATTTATGAAGAAATCTGGAATATTAAAAATTGCCTATACATGAAAATAGAAATTTTACAGTATGAGAGAAAGAAAAACGCGGCACAATGTTATAGGTGTAACTTTTTTCACCACTCCTCAAATAACTGCAGCACTACACCAAGATGCCTAAAATGGGGAAAGGATCACATCACCCGAGAATGCAATATTAAAGAAAAGATAATCAACCCAATATGCATAAATTGTAAGCAAACAGGATACATCGCTTCATGGGAGGGATGCTCAAGTTATCCTAAGCCTAGAAAAGGAAGAGTAAAGACCGCCACCAATAGTAGAAATAAAGAATTTGTCTCGAAACCCATCCAAGAAAACAAAACTTATGCGGAAACATATAACCCCACCTATGAAGTAATAGAAAATCAAGAAAATAACCATGAAAACTTAACCAGAAACAACCCCAAACCAAATAATCAAAATCAAGATAACTTTAACTTCCTAGACGCTGTTAAAGAAATCCAGGACCTGTTCCGGGCTTTCCCGCAACTACTTAAAGCATGCAAAAAGATGAAAAACACAGAAAACAATATCGATAAATTAATTATATTCATGCAAGGAATTGCATCTTCACTACCATAACTTAATATTATCTGCAAAATTCTTACAAGTAAGACTTCTATCAAGAAAACTTTACCAACGGAAAACTCCACACAAATAGCCTCGCCCAAGACCAATCAGAAGTAAGCTCCTCTCCTACCCTCCACTAACAACCAATAGAAACTCAAGCTTACCAGACCTACGCTTTCGACTTAAGTCCTGTCATCTCACATCGCTCTGAACATCAATCTGAATACTAGGAAGCAATCATGCTTAATTTTGCACTGAATTGAAGAGGTAAAGGCCCAACAGGGCTAGGTACTCGTGATAATCTCACTACGAAGGTACATGTTGGGGAGATATGCAAATGATTAGAAATGCAGTGTGATTGCGCATTACGTATAGCCAGTAGAGGGCGTTTAACGTCGTTCTACGGGGAGTATAAAACAGGTAACCAAAGCTTTTTTGTGTGTGCTGAATCGTTTACAAAGGAAGAGCTGAGGTAGACATGACATTACGCCCTTTTCGAAGACAATCTGAACAGCTGTTGCACTTTGAGAGGGGGAGAATCATCGGCAGGATGGAAGCTGAGTGGTCAGCCAGGCGAGTAGCTTGTCAATTAGGCCACTCTGATTGTGTTGTGAGGAGGTGTTGGGACCAGTAGATCCAAGAGATGTCATTTACACGAAGACCAGGCTCAGGACGCCCTCGACAGACCAGTCGTCGAGAAGACCACCACATCGTAAGAAATACACGCTTACAGCCAACTGCTTCATCGGCCGCCATCCAGGTAGCACCATAACTAGGGGGCCCTGTGTCCTCTTAAACCATACGAAGGCGCCTGGCTGAAGGACATTTGGGATCATAGCGCCCATTACATGTACTGCCCTGGACACCCACCCATCGACGCTTCCGTTTGGAGTTGTGCCGCGCACGAAGAAACTGGACTGGAGCGGAATGGAACCAGGTCGTCTTTAGCGACGAATCTAGATTCAATCTCAGTAGTGATGACAATCGTGTTCGTGTGTGGAGACCCCGTGGCGAACGCCTTAATCCTGGCCTTTGCTTTACAGTGACACACCTCTCCCACAGCTAGTGTGATGGTATGGGGTGCCATTGCCTACAATACACGGTCACCCCAAGTATTGATCCGTGGCATCATGACAGCCCAGTGGTATATCCAAGACATCCTGCAACCACATGTGTTGCCGCTCATGCAAAGGCTCCCAGGAGCCATTTTTGAACAAGACAATGCTCGGTCTCACACAGCAAGGGTGTCACAAGACTGTCTTCCCACTGTTACTACCCTTCCTTGGCCTGCCCAATCCCCAAATTTGTCTCCAATCGAGCATATCTGGGATCATTTGGGATGGCGAGTTGAGCATCCTACGAGTTTGAACGAACTAGAGGCAAGTTTACAGCACATATGGAATGAAATGTCTCAAGACATCACACAGAACTTGTATGCCTCAATGCCCGATCGTATTGCATCGTGCATTCACGCTATAGGGGGTTCAATAGGGTATTAAATTCTCCGTTCTTTTGCCTTTTTCTTTAAAATAAATGATCTTTTTTCTTTGATTTTCTAATCATTTACTTATATTAAAGTAATCATTACGTATGTAAAATTTCGTATCATTTTTACGACTCCTTCTTGGTGTGCTAATTTTTTTCTCCGTGAGTGTATTTGGGAGGCCTTTAATTATACATTTAAAGATTCTCTCACTAGGCAATTCAAATGTGTGAGCTTCTAAATTCCTCTCTTGAACATGATTTTGGATTGTTCTGAATGCTTCAACTGTAGGAGGAGGGGAATTTTTAAACTTTTTCTTTTATAGTCACCTTTGAGCTAGCCTTTTGTCAATTTCATCATATTTTCAAGAGTTGCTTTTGGTTCGTCAATAATAGCTAAGATGATTGGGGGAGGTATATTTTAGCTTCCTATTTCAATTAGCGAGGAATTCTAAGCCATATTTATCATTTTTATTAGTTTTTTTTTTTTTACTTTTAGTTTCATAACTACTAATTGCTTGAGAACTGATATCGTCCATATCAGAGAGGAAATCATCGTTGCTCTCGATGTCTGAATCTTCATTAGAGAACTCAGAATATTTGTTGTTTAATAGAAGGTTAAATTCCCGTTTTTTTTTTTTTTTTTTTTTTTTTTTTTTTTTTTTTTTTTTTTTTTTAATTCGTATCTGTAATTCTTTTGGGAGAGTTTAGCTTTCTTTTACTTTTTACTTCGTGAAATTCATTATCTTTACTTACAG
>BMAW01130694.1:375021-468124 GCA_019974015.1 Nephila pilipes | reverse complement strand
ATTATTATTGCTAAACTCATCGTTGCTCGATGTCCGAATCTTCTATTGAGAACCCAGAATATTTGTTAATAGATAGGTTAAATTCTGTTTTTGAATCTGATTCACTTTGGGAGTAGAGTTTCTTTTACTTTTACTTCAGAAATCATTATCTTTACTATACAGTCATGTTGGTAGGAATGGATTTTAACTTTCAACATTTTGAAGCGGTTTAAAGCTAGGTTCTTAAGTAGAGTTTCAAATTTTTCTTTTCAGCTTCTTTTGTTGAGATTTTTCCATCTGTTTTATTTTGAGTTCTAGGTTGCAGACAGTAATATGAAAAATTTGATTTTTATTTTAAAATGATTCATAATATCATCAGGTGTTTTCATTTCGCTTGATAATATTTTAATAGTTTGAAAGCACTCGGTGGGCATTCCAAATACATGAACCATTTTCAACTGAATCAATAAATGTTTTTTAAGAAGGGAATTTGATGAAGAGCGTCACAGAATAGAGAAAAATCATTAGGCTTCAGGAGTAATTATCGAATCACCGAAAATGTCTCATCTCCTCTGTTTCTGAACCAGCAACTGTCGATTTGAGTTCCAGGTAGCTTGGCATGGTAATGAGAACAATAAATCCAGATACAAATTTTATAAATTAAAAATAGTCCTAAGAACATCGTTCTAAGGCGCTTAGCGCCCACTAGCATACATGAACCAAATATAAATATATGAGCATATAGTCATATGTAAGTCCAAGATAAAAACAGTCCATATTCACTTAAAATTTGTAGCAGGAAAGTCACAAGAAGATGGAAGAAAACTGCATGAAACATCTTATGAGAGTCGGGATGGAAACCAAATCGATATTTGGCTCACAACACGTCGTGGAAATTGGCCGGGTCGGCTGCCTTCATTCTCTGCCGGTCGAAAGGGGGGAATACCATTCAAATGTAGCTATCGCCCAATAGATACTACGACAAAAACGATGACGTACTAAAGAGTCTTAGACTTAACATTATATTGCTTTTTTTCCATTCCTTTGAACTAGGTTTTTCTCGAAACCTCATTCATAGAGGTTGGGTGTGCTTTTTCTTGATGAAAGTTTGTCTTGTTTTTTAAATTCTGACTTCTAAGAAAGAGGTATCAGAATTACTCCTTTCTCCTCTCTCAAGCGCTGCGTTAGGGGATAGTGATTTTTTTTGTTTAATTTTTTTTTTTTTGATTTTGGTAAGTCAACCAATTTCAATTTAATATTATTTCGAACGTCTGGAGGCAACTCAAGCTGAGTCACTCTACATTTAGAGTAAGGAATTTAGATGACTATTATCCCATAATGAATGGCATTATGATGAATTCTGATATCAGTAAATACTTTCGAAGCCCTATAAACGACCAACAGTTCCTAATAAGGGCGGGAAATAGAAAAATAACCGAATTTACTGTATTTTTGGAAAACAAGCAAAAGTCATCACCTATTCCCAAAACAAATCCACAACTTCTACATTCAGAGATAAATGGCAAGATTTCCAGGCATGAAAATATTTCAAATATGTCATTTACACTGAACGGCAAAATAAAATTAATACATATGATACTGTAGGAGCAGCACAAATCCTCGCAGTAGAACGGATTTTAAACTTGCCGGTAAAAGCAAGTATCGTTTGGGAAGGATGCACATCTTATTTTCTAATTTACAAAATACCAACTAGTGTACCTCTCACAGATTTGGCAATAGAAATACAAAGTTTAGTTTAGTTAGTATTAAAATCACACTAGAAGCAACGCGAGGGCTAATGGCGACTGATCTCGTAATTTTGAACTTCGGTCAAGTGACGAGGACGACACATGAGCTAGCATCCCTCTCCTCTCCTAACTTCCACACCACGCCAACGGGAGGAATTTCAACCGTGCATCATTTAACGTGCATCAACCCCGGTTACATGGTGGGTCTTTGGTAGCCAAGGATCGAACCTGCGATTGAATGAAAACCACCGGTCACGAATCCAAAACCATGACCACTAGGCTACCGCGGAAACAATAGAACTACAAAATACAAACGATATTGAAGTAGTATAAATACGACGCTTTGTGAAAAGCGGAAGTAATCAGGAGGTCTTCCCTTATCACTATCCTGATCACTAAACTTATCACTATCCTTGTCACTCTTATACCCGAAAATATTAACTCTGGATTATTAAACACCACATCCAAATTTTCATTGACAAACCAAGACAATGCAATAGATGCTTCAATTTCTAAAACACTTCTCGATTCTGCCAGAAACCTATCACCTGGGTCAGCTATGGTATAACGCACACTGGCTCTTGCACCACTTCTGTAATATGCATTAACTGCAAACGAGACCATCCCGCCAATTCCCCTCTATGTCCTACATTTCTTAAAGAAAAACAGATCATGCAATATAAATGCACACACCATTTAACTTTAGGAGAGACAAGAAGAAAATATCAAGAAAAATCTTTTAACAAACTATTCTACAACTTTAAAAGCAAATTCACCAGGTCCAAATGTGCATGAATTAGAGAAAAAATTAGAAAATATTGTTACAACTTTTCTCGCAGCATTAGGAAAACAAACAATAGTGATTATGAGTGAATGAGTGAGTGATTGTGAGGTTTTATGGCGCAAGAGCCAAAGTAAGCTAAGCTGCGGCAAACACTTGTTAAATTATTTTAAAGTAAAAACAATTTAAAAATATTAATCAAACACACAGTGAAAAAAAATAAAAGGTTAAAAATCAAATTTGGTGTAAAAGGCCAATACGTTTTAAAAAAGCAAATAAATTACGGGGGGGTTCCCCCCCAAGTCCGATAGGATTAAAACTGATGAATGAAAAAAAGTCCGGCGATGATGATCAAACACCGGACAGTCAATTAAAATGTGATGAATCGTATAAGGGACATGACAGGAAGGACACTCGTGAGATGTCCCAAATAAAAGATGTCTATGGGTAAATCGAGTATGTCTAATCGAAGGCGAGTCAATCTGACATTAGATCTTCGCATTGGAAATATGGGCCATTCTCCAATGTTTGGCTTCACGAGTGTAATTTATTATTAGTCTGGAGACTCCAAGATTCCTGCCAGGTCTGATGAATGAGCATTAAAATGTGACGTCATATGTCCTCAAATGGGACTGCAAGCTGCAGAGGAATCGTCGCCGAACGTGCAGCCGAGTCCGCTTGTTCATTGCCTAAAATGCCTACATGACTAGGTATACAGCAGAATTTTATTATATAACCCCTGCTATATAGCTGGCAAATAATGTCAGTAAAGTCAACCACAATAGGATGACTTCGATCGTCAAGATGTACCAATGTTTCCAGGACGCTCCTGCTGTCAATATATATGACGAACTTACGGGAACTAGATTTCTCGACTAATCTGAGAGCACAGTAAATGGTGACTGCTTCAACAGTGTAGACATGCAGGAAGAGTCGAGCCGGTAACTGTGCCTGATGTCATTTGAAACGACACCACAACCGACATATCCAGTTCCTTTCAATCCGTCCATATAAATTGGAATAAAATCCATATACTGACAGCGATGGAAGGCGAAAATACTCTGGAAAACAATTGGACATTTGGTTTTCTTGCTGTATGAAGCAAAGGGGTTATGATACATAAACCTTGGCATATTCCAAGATGGAAATTTAATAAAATTTCGTTGCTGAACATCCAAGTCATGTAGGCCGAGTTTCTCGATGAATTCCTTTATCCTCTCAGAAAAAGGACGAATTAAAGAAGGTCGAGCACTATACAATCACCTTAAAGATGGGCTGATAATGATATTCTGCAATGGGCAAGATGAAAGAGATGTCATTTTGAAATGATAATAGAACGACAGTTTAAGGTGCCGCGAAGCCAAAGGTAGCTGGTTACAGAGGACATAGAGACTCTGTATAGGTGACGTTCGAAACGCACCACAGCAGATTCTCAGAGCATTATTGTAGACTGGGTCAAACTTCCGCAAGGTAGTTTTGCAGGCAGATCCGTAGACGATACATCCGTAGTCGATCTGAGACAGAATCACCGACTGATGCACTCAGAGTAAAGAAGTTCGATCCGCTCCCCAAGAGGTGTTGGACAACACCTTCAAGATAATCAGGGATTTCTCACACCTCTGCTGCAGATGTAAAATGTGCGGACGGAAAGTGAGTTTGCGGTCGAAAATTACTCTGAGGAAGCGGACGTCAAGGACGACCGGAATAGATGTATCACGGATGTGAATGTCAGGATCGGGATTGGGACCCCGTTTCCTACAAAAATGCATGCAACTACTCTTGTTGGGAGAAATACTATGCCCATTCGCGTCACACCGTGTAACCAGGTTATTGACTGCGGTCTGAAGTCGTCGCTCAATGATACGCATTGGCGATCCTTCGCAGGAAATCTTTAGGTCGTCAACGTATAATGAACCATGAACTGATGGTTGTAAATGAGAAGTATGGGAGAAATGTGACAAATAAAAAGAGTGGGGCTCAAAATGCTCCCCTGAGGAACTCCTTCAAATTGAATAAAAGATGAAGACAAAACATTACCAACCCGTACTTTAAATGATCTAAAAGAGATAAACATTTGAATAAAAAGAGGCAAATTGCTTCTCAGACCATAACCGTATAAAGTGCGCAGAATCCCATAACGCCAAGTACTGTCATATGCTTTTTCGATATCAAAGAAAACAGAAACCGAATGATTCCTCCGTACGAAAGCAGAACGAATCTGACTTTCGAGTAGAAGGATGTTATCTACTGTGGATCTTCCTTTACGGAAGCCACTCTGAAACGGAGGAATGCATTGATCCTTTTCCATTTGATAAACGAGACGGGCATTGACTATACGTTCTAGCGTCTTACACAGGCAACTCGTCAGATGGATAGGCCTAAAGTGGAGAGGGTTCTTTGGATCCTTACCAGGCTTCAGAATAGGAATAACGATTGCTTCCTGCCACTGGCTAGGAAACGAAGTGGCGAAAGCATATCGTATGTTATACCATCAGAGCCTGGACTGGTATTGTTAGATAAGGACAGAGCCTTTATCATGTCCCACATGTCAAAGTCACAGTTATAAGGGAGTAGTTGCCGACACCTGAATTTGATAGGTGTCTGCTCAGAACGATTCTTAGTCGCTAAAAATGTAGCGCTATATGAATCGGAGCTTGACACACTAGCAAAAGAATGGCCAATGACATTGGCCACTTCGATAGGTAAAAATTGCACAGCATTTACAGTTTCCTGTATCGAGATGGAGAATTCCCGATACAGGGAGTTTGCAGCTTTTACCTTTCTCCATAACTGTTGACTTGTGGTAGACGATGTGATGGAAGAGACATACCTGATCCAAGATTCTCTCTGACTATGTCTCCTTACTCTGCGAGCAAACGCCCTTGCCCTTTTAAAGACTATGAGATTTTCGGTTGTGGGATATTGTCTGAAGATACCTCACAATTTCTTTTGTTCCCTGTAGGAAGATTGATATTCCTTATTCCACCATAGTTTACTGATCTTCCTTTGTGAATTTTTACTCTTCGGTATCACTGCATCAGCAGCGTCCACGATAAAGGCAATGACACGTCGGACAGAGTCATCAACATCTCGATCTTGAACCATTGTACCGGTATTAACCGCTAACCGTGTGAATAAATCTCAATCTGCCCGGTTGAAGCGGTAATTGGGGGGGACGTAATCGCACCCCACTACCATGAACCTGGGAGATTAGGAGAGGGAAATGATCACTATTATGTAAATCATTTAGAACCTCTAAATTCAGCGACGGTAGCAGTGTCGGTGAACAAATGGCTAGATCAAGGAAATGAAATGTCCTAGTGGGAGCATGGAAATACGTTTTCTCGTCGGTGTTCTGCAGACACAGACTGTGATCAGAGATCAATCGCTCGATCTGCCGACCATGAGAATTCTTACCATCATACCGCCACTGAGGGCTGTGTCCATTAAAGTCAGCTAGCAGAAGGAAGGGAGCTGGTAACTGTTCGACTAGTTGGTCTAAATCCATTTGAGGCACAACATTGTTAGGTGGCAGATAAATGCAGCAAACTGTGATTAATGTGCGGGTATGGATCCGCACAGCCACAGCCTGCAACGATGTGGTCAGTCTAGCGACGTTATGAGGACAGTTCTGGGATGCCAGGATGTGCAAACACCTCCAGAAGAAGGTGATGCGACATCAACATCCCGTCGTATACAATGATATCCACGCACTCGGGTTGTCATATTACTCTTCAGAAAAGTCTCCTGAAGAGCAACACACAGGTTGGTAATTAGATATAATGGATTTGAGATCCTCTAGTCTGGGTCGTAAGCCACGGCAGTTCCAGGAAACAAAAGCCATTAAATGGGCGCACTGGAAGTGGAAGGTCCCGTTTCCAGGACCCCCATGGAGTTATAATCTTCGGGTGATGGGTGTAAAGCTACCGCCTCCCCGTTAATAATTCGAGTTTTTTTGCGAGGAACGCTGTTCTTCGCAGCAAGTTTTAGTTCTTGCCCCTTCAAAGCCTTTGACCTGGCCAATGGCCTAGTCTGATAAGCCTTAGCAGAGGAAGGTTTTTTTGAATAATTAATTTTTTCTTTGACTGCGGAGTCTTAGAGTTAAGTTGTGGTGTCTTTTTAGTAGATTGCGGTTTCTTAGTGGTAGGAAGAGTTTCAGGAAATTGGGTGGATTTTGAAATTTTAACAGTCTGGGTTGCCGTAACGTAGGTTTCTCCCTGTACAGGAGTACGGGAAGCGACTACCCGGCGAGCCTCGGGATACGACAAATTCTGCAGCGAAGTTGCTGCAGTTCCTATGCAGTGAAGTTGTTACAGAACAGGGTCCTAAGGTCTTCATATTCATAATCAGTTTTGCTTGATGAGAATTGCAAACTTCTACTAAGAGGTCACCAGAACGTAGCTTCTTTATTTCCTGAACTGTTCCTACCATTCCTTGAATACCATTTTGTATTAAAAAGGGAGATATCTTTTTGAAAGTATCTGTTTCTCTTTTAATGAGAAAGAAATGAAAGTTGGTATATTTATTACTAGTGTCTGATGTTGAGTCAATGTTAAAAATTGGTTTGTACTGTTCTACAGATCAGCCCATGTTTATTAATTCTGATTTATTAGATTTGCTATCGTTTGGGGAGCCAAAATCAACTCTTTAGTGCATTCCATAATTGCCTTAGAAAAAAAAAAATTACATGGAATGACTTCTAGTTCGCGGGGACTTGCCGATCCCGATCTCCATCTCCTTTCTAACGTAAATGAGTAATCCGACGGAGAGATTCGTCTAGGCAGGATAATGTGAACTGTCCCCATTACGTGCAGGCAGAGGCCCAGTCAGGAAAGAAGTCAAGGAGGATTCTCGAAATGGGAGGAGGTCACACCTCACTCCATACCAGCAAGGCTCTCCCTCTGAGAACATTTTTGAGTGAGTTCGATACTGTACACGATTGCGTAGCATGCAACTCCTCTCCTCGCACACCTTCACCAACCAGGCCCAAGTTCCGAACATGTCCCATGCGTCTCCTCTACCAGGTACCTCCGCATGATAGCTAAGGGCCCTCAATGCCAGAGCTAGGCACTCAGGAGAGTAGGCAATATGATACTTTCGACGCAATGTGTTAGCTAGAGAAATCACAGATTTTTTTTTTATTTTTAAAATTTTAACGTTTTATTTTTAATTTTCATTTTTATTTTTAATGTATTCTTTTATTTATTTAAAACACAAGAGACTAAGACACTGATAAGAAATAAAACTAGGTTAGAATAAACTGTTTTCCGCTCGATATCATAAATATCAAGCAGAAAACCCCCCAACAAAACACATGACAAAGGAAAAAAAGAGGGAGGGGAGAAGAAAAGGAAAAAAATCATTGAGGTACCTCGGGGTTGGAGGCCTCGTACTATCTGAAGAAGATGAGCCGGGGACAATAGTGATTATGGAAACGTTCAAAAATGACGGAGACAATGTTTGTACACTTTTGCAATATTTTTAAAGCAGTGAAAAAAAATCTGTATCCCCTAGTCCGGAAAAATCTAACAAAATGCTTCAAAACTTTTTGTGTCTCCATACCTAGTACATCTAATACCATAAAAAAACACCTAATGAGATTGATATAGGATGATCCCGTTTTTTATAAGCATTTTTTTTTTATATTTGATTTTATATGTGGATGAATTTTCCACGTTAAATATTTTTTTCTCACACTCCAAGGGATGACCAGAATTTTAAATTTAGCCTTATGCAATCATTTATGTTTTATTTCTGCAATGGAATTGTAGAATCGTTAACCTAAAATCAATTTGGTTCCATATTCCTCCCTTCGGTAAGACTAACGTTTGGACTTTATGGAAACGACATGGCGTAATTTCAAATTACCGGGGAAAAAAAATTCAGACAATACAGTCAGGAGGAAGATTGCCAATTTTATTTTATTATCTTAATATCTAAATCATCTTAACTTCTAGGCAAAGTGTAAAAACCAAAAATTGATCTCACCTAAATAATAGCCAATTCACAGGGGATTAAAGCCGAGGTTATGTTCCCGAACAAAAATAATCCCCGGTTTGGAGGAAGATTGCTAATAGCAGTGCCAACAAACATTTCTGCTCAAATCAAACCCTACTTCAATAGTACAGACCTTATAAAAATGCTAATTGTTCAAATATATTAATAATATTTCTTTTCATGTAATAAATTTATACACTCCGTGGACTTAATATTTAATTCATACAGTCACGGAATCCTTAAAAAAGTTAATCTTGATTTTCTTAAAAATACATCACCCGATGCGAGGTTCAAACATATTTCGCCTCAAAGTAATGATTTGTGAAAAGTTAACTGATTCAATTTTATCCTTTTCAACAAAACTACCCCTACCGAAGAATTATAAAAGCGCAGCTACTCTAATTGATTTCACCTCTGCGCTAACACAGCTGTTAACCTTATTCGAATTACTAATACTTATATATTGGAATGCTCTTACGATATTTATCACTAACCAATAATTAAGGAATTGTCTTCACAACATCAGAATAAACAAATCTTCCAGAAAACAGACTGGCCTTAACGATTAAGAACAAATTCAATTATTATTCGTGGAAACAAAATGATGACCTCACTGATGCTATCTCAGAAATAATTCGAAATAACACCTAGGAAATCAAATGTCAATAGATCATTCCTTCCATGGGGAACTGCTTCAATAATTTATACAAGCAAAATATATCCGCAAAAAGGCCATAAATAATATTTCACCACAATTGCAGATTAAATATAAGCAATATTCGAACAAACTGAGATTCATATTAAACAAGAGAAAGTAAAGTACTGAGATGAAATATGCTTAATAAACTGTGTCTAGGAATTCTCTATAGTCTCCTAAAAAGACACAACTAACAAGAATGCAGATTCAAAGGGATTCTCCTCAGAATCATAATAAATATGTAACCCTAACCTCAAAAACAGATAATCTTTTTTTGCAAACTATTTTTTGTATACAACTAACGGTTCTTATGAACCACTTCCTCCTAGTTCTCAATAAAGAAAATAGCAGCAATAAAACCTATCTATATTTCTGGATTAAATGGGAATATAAAATATGCTAAAAAATACTTTCACAAGACGAATCAGTTAACGAAACTTTACAAAGGAGCAGACAATAACAGATTGTTGTTCTAAGCTATTTCAGCATTTATTTCAGAATTCCATTGTACCTCCAGTCACAGAGGCTGTCTGATTATTCTCCCAATTCCATAACCAATAAAGACAAAACGAAAATTCAGACTAATAGCTTTAGCTTCCGTATTTTCTATGCATTTGAAAGAATCTTGATTGAACGCATATCTTACTTTGGCGATGGAAAACTTCACTCTCATCATTGCGGTTTTGTACCATTTAGGTTAATAAAACAACCACATACCTGATTCATTAGCTATCTCTGATGCAAACGAGGAAAATTGTGAGAATTAGCTTGGATATAAAAAAGGGAACTTATGACTCAATTTACATAGTGGTCTCTTATACAAATGTCTTCAGATTAAATTACTGTGAAAATATATGGATTCACAAATTTCTAACTTAATGATCTCCTACAGATTCGATGGAGAGGAGTAGCCTTTCATAGAAAAAGATTGTTCACAAAGGTTCCCAGAAGGTGTCATATCACGTATTATTTGCTATTTATATGTATGATCTCTTCGAAACTTTGAAAATAGGAGTAGAATCATTCCGCTTATGCAGACCATATCTTTTTATTTTATTGTTCTCATCCCTGGATATAGTCGGAAGAAAATTACCAAAATATCTCAGAAGATTAACTCAATGGCGCAGCTGTGGAAACTGTCCCCAAGTCCTGATAAAAGTACAGTAGCGAATTATAAAAGAATAAAAAATCTTCCTAATATTATGTTGGCAAGTTCCTCTCTTGGCAAATTTACGTTAAATATCTAAGATTATATTTTTCCAAACATAATCCAAATACCCAACAATGAAACAAATGAAAAATATACAAGCATTCGAAAAAAATCAAATGGCCTTAAGGAGTGTCAGCTTATTTTGCAGCACTACGGTACAAAGGAGCAAATAGCTTGATCAAATTAACCACAATAGTGTGTTTCAGCTCATTTTTTCTATAGTCATATCACTACAAATGGTCAGATATCAGTTCACCGTTACTACCAGTTGCTGCATTACCAAAGGTTGCACATTGGGTACACAAATGGACTCCAAATATTGGGCTTTTATAAATAAAAGCTGATCAGGAAATACTGTATGGAAAGAATAGAAGATTAGGCGTATAGCAATTTTTGCTCCCAAATTTCAAATGATGCATTCTGCATCTCGGCAAAGCCCTGCGTACTATAGATTTAAAAATTCTAGGAAGAGACAAGAAAATAATGAG
This sequence comes from Nephila pilipes, assembly GCA_019974015.1. NCBI lineage: Eukaryota > Metazoa > Arthropoda > Arachnida > Araneae > Nephilidae > Nephila > Nephila pilipes. The sequence continues at coordinate 457,224 of BMAW01130694.1, read as the reverse complement.
ATCTTTTTCTTCACGACGAATGGTAAAGAATTATATCTGTCTAGATTACTGTATTTCACTTAACTTCCCTGTGAAATTTACACCATTGAATTTGAATTTCAGAAAAAAAAAAAACTTTCTATTTTTGTAATTAGAGGATTATTAGATGAAACAGTGAGCAATAAATACCAGGATTAATCCATGAGAACTACGGATGCTTCAAAAAACTACTACATGCCTTCTACTGCAGGCATAACGAAAAGTTCCTCTTTTGCTTACAATTTGAATCCTATTAACATTTTTTTATAGCAAATGCTCTGGCCATATACCAAGCTTTAGATGATCGTAAGGAATTAAACAAAAAATTATTTTATCAAATATTCACTCTGTTCTAGCTGCTCTAAAAACTTTAATGCAAAATATCCAATAGTTATTCACAGATTAGCCAGCAAAACTTTCATCCTCTCGGAATTTCAAACTCAAATGGTACTACTTTGGACTCCGGGACACTCGAAAATTTTTTGGAATGATCAGACGGATCAACTCACAAAATTGGTTGCGGAGTCCAACATTTACTTCGACTGGATTGCTAAGGAGGATATTCATAGCAATATCTGCAGAAAAAGAATGACTAAAACCAACGAAATTTTTTATTCAAGTAAATATTTCGAAGATTTGGGAAATATTCCAACTACAGACAAAATATCCAAGTGAACGAAAAGCAGAAGAGTGGAAATTCTCATTACTTGAATCATCTGCATAATGATAATTACTCCTGCGCTTTTACAAAAATTCTATCTACAAGATAATGCAATATGTAGCACATGTAACTATATCAATGATATGGATCATATCCTCTTAAATTGTAATAAATATACCCCTCAAAGAAATTATCTCTGGAATACATTCAAGAAAAAATTACAACACAATATTACCTTCAAAGAACTTTCGGAAACAACAGTAGCTAGTAAACGCACAAGTGTTTACACACTGAAGTATTCAGAATATTCTTACAGAAACTTAAGTACTTTGACATCTACTGAATGATATTCTTCTATTAAGTAGGATTATAGCCTTTGTTGCTCCATATCCCACAAAAATCAATATCAATTCTTTTTTTTTTTCAACTATATAGAGAAGAGTTTGCAAGTTGCTCCAGGCAAATGGGTCTCTAAAAATATACATTGCCGAGTATATTACTTTCATTTATCCACTAAGTAAAAAAGTTATACGTACATTAATATCTTTTATAGTAATAATTGCATTTAAAAATGAATTCCTTGCATCAATTTCAAATTCTGCTACGCAAAAAAAATTCTAAAGCATCTATTATATTGATGGTGCTTCAAACACATACACAAACTAACCTTCTGATATTTCTTTAATAGCACACCAACGAACCATGTACAACGAGCTCCGAGCGAGCATCAAGTGACAGCGCAAGTCGGAAAGAGAGAGAGAGAGAAAGTCATTCTCAGAAGAGAAGGTGCGCGCGCTCCAGGGTTGCTGCCTTTGGCGATGAACGCCTCGCAGCGCCTGTAGAATCTGTTTGGTGGTTTCCACAATCGGTGAATGATCTGCCTGTTGGCGAACCGCCGCAATGGTATTTTTTAAAAAATAAAATATCTACGTAAAAAGTTCTTAAATATAAATATATATTTTTTATTAGTTGTATGTAATAAATCAGTTTAAAAGTAACATCAGTTTCGAGCTCCACTGCTCCAAAATATTCTAATATAACTTTTATATTAATAGTATTTAACAAAAATTTATTCTCTCAAAAAAAGTTCCAAATACAATTATACATTTTATAACTCAAAGTATTTAAAAAAATGCACTCTCTTAAAAATAAACAAAAAAAAAATTTCCATGTACAATGCCGACAAAACTTTTCAGAAAATGAGGTAGCAGGAAGAATGAAGAATTTCCTGAGAAAGCAGAGAGATTAACTTCGCCAAATTTTGAATCACTGCGAAGAGAGGAGTATATTACGCGGCGGACCGTGTCGCGTATGGTTATTACAAACTGGTTCCTGTCAAGACCAACGCCTTGGCGATTAACCTTTTACATCAAATTGGGGTATGCTGTGTTGAATCTTTAACCCTTTATAGTAAAGACTCCTTAAAAGTCAGAGCTGGTCTTCTCTTAAAGGGGCCTAAATTTTTTTATAAAGTAAAAAAAAAAAAATTATAAAATGAACATATATTATACATATTATTTAATGCGTGATTTTGTATTTTCTAATACATTAATTATTTCAGAAAAATCACACTTTTTTTACAATTTCTTTTTCAATGCTTAATACAGCAAGTACTTTTAAACATTCTTCGCAATTGCTTGACCGAGTACTTGCTGTAGTAACTGGCAACGTAAATAAAGTTGTAGCACAATTAATAGAAGTTATGTAGGAAATAAAAATGAAGCAGAACTAATGTGTATTGCTATTTAAGAATGGCAATACTTATTCCTGCAAAGTGTAGAAATATCAGTTTCTTATGGGTTAATATATCTAGCTATTTGTGAATGATTGGCTATTTTCTAAATAATTACGCTAAATAAATAATAAAAAAAACCCAGCATAATACCGATTTGCCTGTCTTGTTGATGAAATGCAAAAAATTTCAATTTATCCAGTCTAACTATAAAAGAGATGACGATGTTCTTTTATTGAGTAGCAACTTGATATCTAAACAATATCTTATTCAATTATAAATTGATTAAATTTTCAAAAAAGACTTATTATATTACGGTCGGTCGAAAAATAGTTAAGTGCTGTGAACCTTTTAAAAAATAAATAGAAACAGAAAACATCCTGAAATGAAGCGAAGAGTATTCCAATGCATATCCCAACGCGTTTTTTAATCAAAAGGGATACAACTTCATAAGATTTCGTCATTTTGAGCTCACCTTTACGCATTTTTCCATGCATATTTGTACATTAGCTATTGTGTTGTGTTCTTTTGCTCAAACTTTTTTACAAGGAACGGCGAGTGACTGAACCATCATTCCACCCGAGATTGTTAGTTCGAGTAACCATCATGACAAAGGTACAGTTGGTAGAAAAAATAGTAGAGCACCGTGACCCTTTGGAAACGGAAAAGGATATCTGAAATGATACGAGAGTTATACCAATGCATATCCCAAAGCATTTTTTTTTTTATTAAAAAGGGATGTAAAAGGGATCTACTTCAAATTTCGTCATTTTGAGCTCACCATTACTATTTTTATATGAATATTTGTAAAATAAACTAAACTAAAGTGCTATTGTGTTGTATTCTCCTGCTCAAAATGTTTTACACAAGGAATAGCGAGTTAGTCAATCCGTATTCCATTCGAAATTGGTACTTTGAGTAACCATCATGACACAGGTGAAAGGAACGAAAAAGTTTTATTACAAAAAACATTGTACAATCCAATGGGTTTTCACAAGTTTCAAAAAGATTACATTCTAATCTTGGCACAACGTGTGTTTTGAAAAAGTTTTATTTCAAATAACCTTTCAGATCCAATATGTTTTCACAAGTTTTATAAAATTACATTCCTATCTTAGCACGATGTTTGTTTTTTAAAAAAGAGGTCCGATTGACACAATGAGTCGACTCATTTCCCCTTTTTTCGGTAAAATCGTCCAACGATTTTCAGTCCATTTTATCCATTTGACACTTTTTTCGATGCAATTCCTTGTTCACCCGGTTGATACGCTGAAAGTACCGAGAGAATCATAAGGCCTTCACCATGCAGCACTTGGAAGTGTTTTCTTCCACATGCACGTCGTCGTTATGATAGGTGGGTACGACGGTATCCCACAAGTCTCTGTACCTGAGCAGATGATCCACCGACACGACCGGCAATCCAAACGAGCCAAAGAGGTGCTATCGTTCGGTACCCAAACACCAAACAACACCAAACCTCTATTCCCTTGGTGCAGGTGAGAGTAGAGTTCCCGAACGGGACTTCTCGGGATGTCCAGAGGCAGATGAAGGGGCTGATGCATCCACCGGTGGGTATACCAGTCCTTGGAACTCATCAGCTTGGGGGACTGGTCCATGGTCAAGACGAACGCTTCGGGATCGGATCCATCCTCAGGGACGCGAACCTAGGCAACCTTAAATGGTATGGGTCACCGACAGTACTAAGACACGTTGGCATTAGCAAAAAAGTCAATGCGAGTCTTGTTGAAGGAGCTCTGAGTCAAACAATCAGAATGACTGGCTGCTGCGAGCGACTCACCTTTTACACCCTGTAGTAATGGATGTGTGACATGATAACGCATCCTGTCACTTGCGGATGGCTTCCTTGGTTGAGGAGACACAATACTCAGTCAACGTAACGTAAGAGTCCAACCATATTAACAATTATCATCAAAGCATTTCCGTATATAAAATCACTCGCGAATTACAAATTTTTACAAAGATACGTTCTAATCTTGGCGCATTGTGTGTTTTGAAAAAAGGAATTTTTTTAAAGATTTTTAGCCCATATTTGAGAGTTTTCGTTCCTAGTCTTCTTTCATCTGATTCCACCGGGACAGGTAATTGGCAAACCGGTGAACTTTGACCATCACACATTCGGAGACGTCCTTCTCTCTGTGGACGTCTCGGTGCACTTGGTGGGGTACAGTATCTTTCCACTCCTCTTTGAATCTGGGAAGGTAATCCAAACTAACTGCAGGGATCCCGATGTGTGTAAAAAGATTTTGCTGATCATACCCTTTGATCACAACGATTCCACCTTCTCCCTGGTCCAAGTAGTGGTATTATCCTCGAACACAAGAATCCCAGTGCTCAGGCGGGACGCTGCCAGAGATTTGCAAGGGTGAAGTCGGCTATTGACCCACCTGTTGGCCCTCGAATCGTTTGAATTCATCCAGAGTTAGGAATGATCCACCGTAGCGTTCGGACATCGGGGTCGGGACCGTTTTCTGGGATGCGGGCAATAGCCATCTCAATCGGCATGGGTTTTACACCATAGAACAAGAAGTTGGCTACTGCAATGAAGGCTACTCGAGATATTGTGAGTGAGATCTCTGAATAAAAATTAGAATGTCTTCTACTGCTAACACTCTCCTTTTATACGCTTCAGTAGCTGATATCTGATGTGAAAGGAGGAAACGGTCTCCTATTGGCTGTCGCTTGGGGAATTGTATGTTTGCAAGACATGTTTCCATGGCTGAAGAGGCACAATTCAGGAGTCATAACGTTCGAGTCCAATAACAGGAAACATCATTATCAAAGCCTTTTCTATCCGTAAACGCACTCATGAGTCATAAGTGTTTAAAGGAATTTCATTCCAATCTTGGCATAATGTGTGTTTTGAGAAATGAAGGACCAAACCGACAAAAACAGTCGACTCGGTCCCCCTTTTTACGATAAAATCGTCTTATTTGAAGATTTTTTTAGTCTATGTCAGAGTCCGTCTCATGATATTCATACTCGTGTCAGAATTATTGAAATTATCTGGCAAACCTGAACGCCTTCATCATATTACATTCGGAAAAGTCTCCTCCGACGTATACCTCCATGCGCACATTGCGTGGGATTTCAGAATCCCAAATGTCCTTATACTTAGGCAGGTGATTGATATTGATCACCGGTAGTTCGTACGAGACCAACATTTCCCCCTTGATCCTCTCCCTTAACCACCACTACCTCTCCTTCTTTTTTCAAGTTACAGTAGCGATGCAACACACTCCATTTGTGGTAGGTCATTGGAAGGCTTCCTTGCACGTGCAGCGGCAGGTGGATCCATTCGGCATTCCATTGGGTGATCCTCCAATCTTTGGAGGTTATCAGCAACGTGGAATGGTCCACGGTTATGACCCACACTTAAAGCTCGGACCCATCGTCAGGGATTGTGGCCAAGGTAATCTCCACAGGTTCTCCATGGAGCTGAAACACATTGTCGGGAGCAAAAAAAAAGAAATCAAGACGAGGCATTGTCACGAAAGGAGCTCTGAGTCAAATCAGAATCCTTTTTGAACTTATGAATGTTTCTGCGGGTACCTAGGCGGCGTAGCCGCCTTTCCAACCCGTATCTTGCAGGAAACTTCGAAGATGACAGGAATAAAAATTGGATTTAACAGGGTATAAAAAGTTCGCTTCCTGTAGTTATTTTGAAAAAAGGACCGACAAGCGGCCACCCTCCCGTTCAATGTCCGCAGCACCGCGTGCTGCATTTTAGTTGATCGGTGATGCTACCGGTCGAGCAACGGCCGGTTGAATCCTTTTTGATGCGAGAGACTAGTCTTTTATACCCTACAGCAGCGCATTGTGACGTCATGGCTCGTATACTTCCTGTTTTCATTACTTATTATTATTTTTTGTTACTTTATTCTTGGAATGGATACGCTCTGTACTTGATTGACGTCACTGCTCGTTTTACGAAATAAGTGCACGGAGCACAACCTAAACTTGATCATATTATTTACGCTTTATTTAATTTCATACTTAAGTGTCTGAACACAATCACTGTAAATAAGAATAAATAACTTTGAATAAACCGAAACATCATCATCATTGGGAGCACCCGGACATTACAAGTAGAGGTTCGGCCCGGATTATACAGTGATTAATGCAGACCGTATTTGTGTGTGTGTGGATAAAATTTTCTTAAATTTCTCCAAATGGAAACAAAATAAAACCATCATGAACCAATTGAAAAATAAAGCTCTAAAAAAGATTAATGCCCTTAAAGGTATGGATTACAAACAACATGGTCAGCGAGCTGATAATCTTATTCAGTTAATCAACAATAGCATCTGCAGTTCCTTTTTTTACACTTACCACATCATTAATAAATGGTCGGATCATCAACTAAAACCTTTCAATATTAATCAAACCAAAGCTCTCAGAATCGCTCTAGTTCTTCCTCAATGGACCCCAAATATCGTTCTTTTAAAATTGGCTGGACAAGAATTGCTCTCCGAAAAAATTAGATGACTGGCGCAAAATTTTTTTATTGTTCAAATATCTAACGGAAAATATTCCCCTATGCATCTGGATAACCAGGGTTCAATAAATCTAGCAATAATGGAAGCTGACAAAAAATGTGTTGATCATATCCTTAGAAATTTGAATACCGATAGGGAAAAGATAATCTCAATCCCTAGTCTAATCCATTTTGTTACGACCCGCGAGTGCAGATGGCGCTAGTCGTCATATTCTTGTTTTTTTTATTGTATTCATTCTTCCTGTAGACATCACCCTAGGAGCACGACGTACCAACCGTCGCTCAAATAAACATTCATATTTTTGTATACAGTCCATAGCTCTTTGTTTGAATAGATAAGTTGCAATAACTCAAAGTCTAATCAATTCATCACCATACAGTATTTGTGGTCATACGAGCCCGAGAACCATAAATTGATAACATGGCGCCAAAAGAACTATCGGAACTCACCGTGTTGAGCAGAAGGAAAGCATATTTGCTCGGTCAAATTACTCGGATTAAAAACTCTTTAGAAAGTGCTGATTCTCCATTGAATCAAGTGGAAGTAAAAAGTAAACAAGTCTCGCTTTCCCAGGTCAAAGCGAAAATCGACGTTTTACGAAACGAAAGTTACAGCATTCTTTCGGATGAAGAACTCCCTGATTTTGAAAACAGTTTGGATAAAATGGAACAAGACGCTGATAATTTAGAGGTGAGTCTCAATACTTTACTTGAATCTTCAGCTTTGAATACCTCTAAATTGTCTGTAAACAATGATTTTACTAATTGTAACGTAAAACTGCCTTCTATTAATTTACCTGAATTTTCGGGACAATATGTTGATTGGTTACAATTTAAATCTCAGTTTGTAACATTGATTGATGATAATACTTGTTTATCAGATTCTCAAAAATTGTATTATTTACAATCTGCCCTCAAAGGCAATGCAAAACAATTACAAACAGTTAATGATTCATACGTATCTTTATTCGACGCCTTAAAACGAAGATATGAAAACAAAAGATTAATCGTTAATAGCCACATTGCTGAACTGTTGAATCCTAACAAAATAAAATTTGAATCTGCATTTCACCTTAGAAATTTAATTGACTCCATTCAGAGTCATCTGAGAGCTTTAAAACAATTAGAATTAGAACCTAACGCTTTGTGTGAATCAATGCTAATTTTTGTTATCACCCAACGTCTAGACGATGAATCTCGTAAACAATTTGAAATGGAATTACATTCCAATGATTTGCCTGAATGGGATAAATTTTTAGACTTTTTAATTAAAAGAAGCCAAGCTTTAGAAAACGTGCAGAGAAATTCCTCGTTGAAACCAAAGAACGAAAATCCTCTCAAATTCAAAACGTTTGTTGTAAAAAGTGATAAAAAAAATTGCCCTCTATGTTTATCAGAACCACACCCAGTTTTTAAATGTAAAAAATTTCATGATATGTCTATTCAAGATAGGAACAATCGAGTGAAATCTCTAAATCTGTGTTTTAATTGTCTCGGTCATCACCTTATTAAGAACTGTTTAAAATTAAACAAAAAATGTAAGTGGTGCAATGCCAACCATAATTCACTTCTTTGCAATGCAAGTAAACCCCGTTTAGAATCTAACCCAACGAACGGCAACCTTCCTGTTCCCTCCCTGCAGAGTTCATCTAGGATTATTTATGACCCAACTCCTGCGCCGATGAACGATTCACCACAAGTAAATTTTTCTTCAACCGCTACATCGTGTTTGTATACAACAGTAAAGAACAAATCGGTTTTGCTTTCCTCCACCAAGGTCAAAGTTCAAAGTGCGGGAGGCAGCTGGCGTCTGTTGAATGCACTTCTAGACAGCGGGAGTCAGCAATGCTTATGTAGCATCGAAGCCGCGGAATGTTTAGGATTGAAGAAACAAAAAATAAACGCGAAAATTGTGGGTGTGAACGGTGTTTGCACTGCTGTAAAAGAAAGAGTGATCACTGAAATTTCAAACGAAAGTGGATCATTCAAAAGAAAACTTAACTTTCTCTTAGTGCCTGAAATAACAGGATGTGTTCCTGCAGAACCGCTTGATATCACAAAAATAAATTTTCCAAAAAATATAATTTATGCAGATACGGAATTTAATATTCCCAAACGTATAGACATTCTTCTTGGAGGGGAAATATTTTATGAGTTATTAAAAAGTGCACAAATAAAGTTATATGACAATCAAATAATATTGCAAGACTCTGTGTTCGGTTATGTTGTTACAGGTGCCATTCAAAACGAACAATCAAACCATTACTATTGCAATTTCCTCCAAGATAAGGTTGATAACAGTATAACAAAATTTTGGGAACTAGAGTCATTAGGCATTACAGACGAACCGAACTGTGATCTAGATGACCAAGCCATGCAATATTTTAAGACTTCAGTACGTTTCAATAATGCTCGTTATGAAGTTGGGTTTCCCTGGAAAAAGGATAAACAAGAATTACAAGACAATTTTTCCGTTGCAGAAAAACGTGCTAAATCTTTAACAAGAAGATTCATTCGTGACCCAACTCTGTTCACTCAATATTCTGAAATTTTGAAAGAATATGAGTCGCAAGGAATAATTGAAAAGGTTCTACAAACTGAAAGGTCAACTGACAGAGCAGTTTTCTATTTACCGCACCAAGCGGTCTTTCGTCAAGAAAGCTTAACTACAAAGATGCGCATAGTTTTCGATGCAAGTTCCCATGAAGATGGACAATTAGCTCTTAATGACTGTATATGGCCAGGTGTGAATTTAAATCCAAACATATTCCATCTGATCATTTCCTTTCGCTTGAACAAGATTGCTATTATCGCAGATATAGAACGTGCATTCTTACAAATTTCATTGCGCGACGAGGACAGAGATGCAATTAGATTTCTGTTTCCAGAACTTGGTTCAAATCAAATCGAGCCCTACAAGTTTCAAGTTTACAGATTTAAGCGTGTGATGTTTGGAGTAAACGTGAGTCCTTTCTTACTCTCCGCAACGATTAAGCATCATATCGAGAAATATCGTGAACAGTATCCAGCAGCAACTGAATTGCTCGACACTTGTCTCTACGTTGATGATGTAATTAGTGGTGCTGATGACATCTCCCAAGCTTTAAAAATATCAAAGGATGCTGATACCATCATGAAAGATGCTAGCATGAAATTACGCAAATGGAATTCAAATGATCAAGCCTTAATGAAAACATGGGAATACGAAGGCCTTGAGACACATCCTCGTCACTCGGAAAACGATTCTGGAGTCCAATCATCAAAAGTTTTAGGGATACCATGGAATGTCATCCACGACTATTTCACAATTGATGTGAAAGGACTGCCAGAATTGGATACATTGTCACAAAAAGAATTGTGCTACAATCAGCTGGTAAAATATACGATCCAGTTGGATTTTTATCGCCTTACACAATTAAGCTCAAATGCTTATTACAAGAACTTTGGCTAAGAAAATTAGCCTGGGATGACGAGCTACCACCAGATATTTATGCAACATGGTTACAATGGTGGTCAGAACTTCCTCTTTTGTCAGAACTAAAGATTCCACGAATGATCCTCGATTCCAGTGCTAAAGATTCAAGTGAAATCCAAATCCATACTTTCTCCGATGCTAGCCAAAGAGCATACGGAGCTGCCATCTTTTTGAGAGTTAAGCACAAGGACAGAATCAGTGTTTATCTCGTAACATCTAAAAGCCGTGTTGCACCTCTGAAAAAGTTATCCCTACCCAGATTGGAACTGATGGGTGCTCTACTTGCTGCACGCTTAACAAAGGAAGTTAAGAAAATAATAGATCGAAAATGTCCAACTACAGTCTTTTTCTGGACGGACTCTCAGATCACTTTATATTGGATCAAAGGTCCCAGTCATAAATGGAAAACCTTTGTGGCGAATAGAGTTCGGGAAATCCAATCCCTCACCGATCCGAAGTCGTGGTTCCATTGTTCAGGCAAGGACAATCCAGCAGATCTCCTTACAAGAGGAATCAGTGTCGAAGCTCTTTCAAAGAACTCCAAGTGGTGGAATGGACCCTCGTTTCTGAGTCAAACCAACTTCCTGACCAATGGACTAGATGAAGCGATTCCAGAAAGATTGTATTCAGCAGAAATGAAAAAGAACTCAAATCCTGGAAATGACATTTCCCTGACAATTACTTCATTCATAATGTCTCAAAATAATTTCTTTGCGAACATAATTAATATATCAAACAGTTATGTAAAATTAATTCGAGTTATAAGTTTTATTTACAGGTTCATACATAACTGCAGAACCAGAAGTGCAAAGATAAAAGGACCCCTTACTTCACAAGAGGTAAGTTATGCTGAAAATTGGCTGATCCGCTCCTTACATGAAAAGGAGTTCCCCGAAGAAATGCGTAAATTGTTGGCAGGTGAGCCTATTCCTACAAGAAGCAAGTTAACTTCTCTTAATGTCTTTCTTGATGAGAGTAACATTATTAGAGTTGGAGGCAGACTTGCGAATTCAAATTTGAATGAGAAGGCTAAATTCCCAATGATTTTACCGAGTAAACATATTTTAACTGATATTATATTGTGTTATTATCATAAAAAATATTTGCATGCAGGACCCCACTCACTTTTATATCTTGTTCGTCAGAAATTCTGGCCACTCAATGGCAGAAATAATTGTCGTAGAATTATTCATGAATGTGTAATTTGCTTCAAAAATAAGCCTATCACATCAAATCAAATTATGGCTAATCTACCGAGAGATCGTGTAACTCCGAACTACCCTTTTAATGTCACAGGCATTGATTTTGCAGGCCCATTCCTTATAAAGTTTAAAAATCAAAGAAAAGGAGTACTAAATAAAATTTATGTGGTAATATACGTATGTTTATGCACAAAGGCTATACATTTGGATTTTGTGACTGATCTCACATCCCAAGCATTCATAGCAAGTTTAAAACGTTTTTTTGGTAGGAGAGGTAAGTGCTCAAAAATCGTCACTGATAACGGTAAAACCTTTGTTGGCGCAAACGCCGAAATTAAAAAATTGTTCAAAATAGTTAAATCGCCTGATCAAACATTAGCTGATTTTTTGACTAGTGAATCCATAGAGTGGAACTTTATCCCACCGAGGTCCCCAAATTGTGGAGGACTATGGGAAGCAGGGGTAAAATCCTTTAAATTCCACTTAAAAAGAGTTGTAGGGAATGCACATTTAACTCTTGAAGAGTTCATTACCATACTTTGTGAAATTGAAGCAGTACTAAATTCCCGACCACTCACTCCTTTGACATCAAATTTCGATGATTTCGAAACTCTGACCCCTGCACACTTCTTAGTTGGCAGACCCCTAACATCCATAATTGAACCACAAGTAACTAATATAAACGAGAATAGGTTGTCGAGATGGGAAAGAGTAAAAAAAATTTACTCAACACATTTATAAACTTTGGAAACGTGATTATCTAAATAATTTGCAAGAACGTCACAAGTGGAAATTCAAAAAAATAATGTTTCAGTCGGATCCTTAGTGTTAATAAAAAACGAAAATCTTCCCAGTACGAAATGGAGTACTGGTAGAATAACAGAAGTATTTCCCGGCACAGATGGTAAGGTCCGAGTTGTGAACCTGCGAATGCCAAACGGAAACATATTGAAGAGAACAATTAGAAACCTTTGCATATTACCTATATGAAATTTTGTAATTAGTAATTATTGTTTGTGTATAATTCAACTTTAATCACATATTTAAGTATTGTATAATGTATCGTGTATTTTGTATTTAAGTATTGTAACCATATTATGTGTGTGTATATTTGTATTGAAATTTCATTTCAATGGCGGGGACTGTTACGACCCGCGAGTGCAGATGGCGCTAGTCGTCATATTCTTGTTTTTTTTTTTATTGTATTCATTCTTCCTGTAGACATCACCCTAGGAGCACGACGTACCAACCGTCGCTCAAATAAACATTCATATTTTTGTATACAGTCCATAGCTCTTTGTTTGAATAGATAAGTTGCAATAACTCAAAGTCTAATCAATTCATCACCATACACATTTCACTGATATTCCTTGTTCAATTTATACGAATGAATTCTGCTTTCAAAACAAAAATCTACCAATCCCTATAATTATTAGCTCCTTTAGTGAATTACTAGAACACAGATTCTAAGAATTTTTCATAATTGCTACAGATGCATCTAAGACCCCAAACATTACTTCCATTGCAGGTGTAATACGAACTACTTCCTTTTCTTATAAAATAAATCCAATCAACTCCATCTTCACTGCTAAAGCGCTTGCGATTTGTTAAGCTTTGGATGAACTAACAGAAATGCATAATAAATTGGTTATTCTATCCGATAGCTATTCAGTTTTATCTACATTACAAAATTTCTCTATCAAATCCCCTAAGGTGATTCATAGATTGGTCAATAACATTCTTATTCTTTCTCATTATAATATGCAGTTGGTATTTCTTTGGATTCCGGGTCACTCAAAAATTTATTGGAATGAACAAGCTGACAAAATCGCAAGATCTGTAACAGAATTTGACGTAAATATCGACTGGATAGCTTCAGAAGACATCCATGCATACAATTACCATAACAAACTAGAAAAAAACTAACGGAAATTTTTACTGCAGCAAATACTTTGAAATTTCGGGAAACATTCCTACCATTGATATTATCTCTAATTGGACGAAAAACGGAAGAGAGGAAATTCTTGGAATCCGATGTCACAGTAAAATGATAATTACTCCTGGTCTTTTAAATAAATTTAATTAGCAGGATAATGCTTTTTGTTCTACCTGTAGTAGAATTAATGATCTGGATCACATTCTCTTAACTTGCGCAAATTATACCTCCCATAGAAATGAACTATGGAACTTTCTTCAAATAGATTCCTACTGTACAATCACTTTCAGAGAACTTTTACAGAAAGCGGTATTAAATAAGAAGAACTTTAGAGTTTTTTTTTTTTACAGAAAATAAAATTCTTTGATATTTATTCTGAAACTAATTTATTCAGATAGGGATAATGGCCCCTTTTTGCCCTACATCCCTTCTTCATTCTTTCAATCAATCAATCATATACCTCAGCTAACCAAATTTCTTGATTAAGATTTTTCTGCATCTTAGTCGTAAGACTTTTCGAAGATTTTGGAACATTTTTCTATTTCACGTTTTTCCATGGTTAAAACCATGATATATCAATAATTAATTTGAAATCAAATGATATTTGGTATACTTTAAACTCTTATTTTCTATTTGCACAATAACAGATTCTATTACAGTGTTAAAATATATCTCAATTCCTCGACTCAGTTATTTAGAGCTTCATCTTCTGCGACTTCGGTATATATTTTTCTTTTTCGAATTTGTTTTTCTGAAATTTTCAAATTATATGCTAGAACTTATGTTTTGTCTAAAAATGTGTAAAATTTTGTATTTTAATTTCACTGTCTAAATTAAAAGCAGAGTCAAAAACAATTATTTTTGCTTAAAATAGTTTACTGGTTGGGTTAATTTTGGCAATATTGCAATCCATACTGTTAAAAATAAAATAAATGGCATTTCTTGCATTGAACCCGGTAGACTTTTATTTTCGAATTCCGCTGTATTATCATTACTTATTTCAGTAAGTTCTTCTAAGACATTGCAAGTTTGTTCAAATTGCTTTAACTGAAACTATTTTGGCTGGCCAATGAGTGTCACATAATGGTATAAGAGTAATATTTAATCTTCTTTGTTCACCTCAGTTACTTCGATAAACATGACTCATTTATAGTTAATCTTTCCTCTTCTAAATTTACATACCCAAAATGATTTAAGTTTTATACAGTATTGAGATTTTTTTTCTTCTAAAAAGTCCAATTTAGGGAGTAATTGTCTGGAGTTCCCCAAATCAAATAACAAAAACTTAACCCTCGCGTCATCAAGATTTAGTTTGAAGATTTTAGAAATTCAAAGATCTTCAATAGCTATTACGATAAAATGTACTTTTTGTCATACTGCCAACAATAGGAATATTGTCAAATTTTCATGTGCAAGAGTACATTATCTTAGTTCATGGTCATGTTGGGGACCCGGAGCATAGCATTTGTCCCCCCCCCAGATGGCCGGTCTTGCTGGTTCTATTTAATTCATGATTTCCTAAGGAGGTCATATTTTTTTTATATTAATTCAATATCCCTTGGATAAGAAACCAAGCATATTGTATGATTAGAGTCATAGTTACAGAAGGAATTAATCATTTTGCATCTTATTAGAAGGAGCTGTCAATATTGGCAAGATTATGGATTTGCTATGTAATCTTGTAAAATGCCACCTTTCCTGTGGATTTCTCTTTTCTCCAGAAGAACAATTGTCATTTCATTGATGATTTTGTCTTCCATAAATTTATGTATGTTGATGAAATGTTGTTTGGGATTTTGGCCTACCCTGTTCCACATCCCTAGTATATCATCAAATTAATGTCGATATAAAAATAAACTGTGCCTCCTTGAAAAGATCTGGCTTTACTCAAATTATATTCAAGAACTAATAATAGAAAAAAATTAAATACACTGAAAAGTATACATTAAATTTAAAAATATTTAAATTTGTTACTTCCAAACATTTTGAGTTAATTAAAAAAGCATTTGAAAGTAATACTTTAATAATAGAATTGGTTGCAGTTGATGATTATATATATTTTCTAAAATTTTTTTCACTAAACTTCTAAATTTTATCATGGCAAATTTGTTGATACTTACATTAAATATTAGTACAATTCCATTAGCATAGTACCAGTCAATAAATGTCAAGTACACCAAAGAAAGTTAATATTTGAGTAAAATATTTTTAATTTTTTCATATAGTATGTTATGTGAATAAATTGATGTGTTATGGATTACATAATTTGATTATTACCTAATAATGAAGCTGCCATTGAATTATTTTAAGTAAAGTGTATGAAAAAATAATTCTAAAAATGTTAATAGTAATAAGCTTTAGGGTGGATCCTATTTTAGCTTAAATCTTGTCATCGAACCTTTTGGTTGGCAATAAATTGCCAAATTGTTAACCTTTCTTCTGGTACCCTATTACTGGTGTAATTACTGGTTCTAAATAGTTGACTGGACATTTAATAATGTTTTTTCAGAAACATGATTGGTAGTCAAGTGTCCATGACAAAATCGCAATGCCTAGGCAGAATATCGGTTTCTTCATTACTGAAGGTTCAAATAGTGTTTCCTATAGGAGGAAATGCTAAAACTTTGATGGCTGTGATTTAGAACAATGTTACAGATTTCAGTATTTTTTCAGATTGTAGATAAGCTTTTAAGACTAGAACTGAAAAACACCACCTATGAAGAGCTTGAATCAGCTTTCCCACTATTCATATTTTGCTTTCCAAACTTTCAATATTCTTGGAGACAAAGGGTGCTACATTCCTAAATACCTTACATTAACTTTTAATAACTTAGTAATCTTTAAAAAAAATCATCAAACCTTAAGTAATTCTTGCTGTTACTCTTATTTCTCCTTATAATTGGAAAGTATTTACTCCAAATAATTTGTTGTATTAATATTGTTTTTATAATTTTTTGCTATAGATTTCTTGCTAATATATTGCGATAATAAGTGGATAATAATACAAAGATATATTATTATTTATTTTGTACTGAGTTTAACATTTAAATTTGCATGATGATTGGATATTTCCATCATACTGTTTTTTAATTATATTATATATTTATACTAGGATTTTTTTAAAAATTTTCCCTTTAATCTAGAGCATGAATTATATCACCCTGATTTATTTCACAAAAAAAAAAAAAAAAAATCATGCAAAGAAGGGTTAATATTTAAAATTAAATTATGTGTTGAGTTCTTTAAGTTAGTTTGATAGATTTTTGTCTGTCGTGTATGAAATTAAATCTTTGATTACTTGAATTCTGATTTTTTTTTTCCTTAAATTTTGAATGTCTCAAAAGAAAATTTGAAAAAAAAAGAATAAAAACTTATAATCTGATTATGCGTTCTTACAATTATTGTTTTATATAATATTCATGTTATGCAATAATTCTATTGTACTATTACATCTATGATACATATCACCTTGGTAGGTTGTAAAATTATTTATTGTTTATAGAAGAATATCACATGCTCGTATTAACATATTACTTTTTGATCAATGTTTAATATTCATATATTTTTTTTTAACCAAACAGAAACACGAAGTCGAGGGGCAGTCTCAATAGCATAGTACAAAAACAGGACATTCCCTTGAATCTAATATTCACCTCAGGGGCTTATCTTCTTTAAGTGGGTATAGGTATCATGACACTGAGGTATCCTATTGATTTTTTTCATTCCAAGAGATTTATTTTTGTTAAATACACCCTTAAAAATGTCGTAGTGATCAGTTAACTATCAACTTAGGATATTTAGAATTATTTTTCTGAAACATGCTATTTATAGTTATGTTATTTATATTGTGTTCATGCTGCATGAACTTGATAATGTGAACAAAATCATTATTGTAGAAGCTGTTATAATAAATAAGTCCTGTCGTATATTTCTTGAATTTGTATTTAGTATGATATTTGTCATTGACTCTAGATCTCCTTTTCTTATTTGTTTATCCAGACTACTGAAACAAAAGAATTTGTACATTTTAAAACCTTTCATTTTTCAATTTAAAGTAATATAAATTGAAATTTTTATGTATGATTAAGTTTGACTGCATCTTGTATTATGTATTAAAACAAGTGATTTTTTTTATTTCTTTTAAACATCCTCCAATTTGTAATGGTGCTTATGTTTAAGTGACCTTGGCAAAAATGACAAATGAAAACTACCAGTCTTGTAATTGCTCTGCAATATAAGCCTAGTTGCTGTCATATGTTATCAGATTCCTATAATAATGTAATCATTTGACAGAGAAACTATATTGTTTAGTATTTTATTAATGTTAATTTTTTTTAACAGTTTGAGAAAATAAAATGTGTCAAACATTTTTTCAAATTGTTTTTGATTGCATAAGCTATTTTGTATCTTTCAAAATCATTTTATATTAATGTTTTTATTCTAATTGAATCATATTTTTTATTCTTCATTTAATGATTAAGATACTTCCGTTCTAAAAATTTCTTACTTTACAATGGATTTGCTTAAACAGAAAAAGAAAAAAAAATCCACTAGTATGTCTTTCTATTTCTGAAATTTTTTGTTAAAATGTAACTTTTATATCGAATTATATTTAATTCCTCCTAATTAGCAAATTTTAGTTCTTCATGACTGATCAAAATACAAATACTCGGTCCATCTTAACTACAATTCAATACAAAGTGGCATAATTATAGATGCCACTTTGTATTGAATTGTAGTTAGATTTCCTGATATGTATAAAGATTTTTCATTTGAATTGCAGTGTTTCTGAAAGCAATTAAAATTAAAAGAATTTGAATATTATTCCATTTACATTTACTTTATTTCTAGCAAATTAATAAAGAATAAATATGTGCAATTATTTAGATCTTATTAATTAAAACCTTTTTCTGAATTTCACCTGGTGTGCGTCATCAAATTTTCGATCATTAATTTAACCAACTTCCCATTAAGCGAGAGCTCTGGAACTTTGGGAATCTTTCTTATTCGCCTAACAATGCAGTTTTAACTAATATTTAAATAATTCTTTTAATAAACTTTGCCACCATATAAAAACGTTGTTTTTAATAATGTTGGTTTTTATCTTGAATTTTTCAAAATAATTTTATTAAAGCTTATTTAGTTGTAATCAAGTATATTATGTTTCTTTCCCCTGACACTGTAGTGTTTATAAGTACCTTTATTATAAGTTATTATTCTGAGATAAATGCATTATGAATATGTGTTTCACAATATGCTATCTGATTTTGTGCTCTTTCATTTTTAAAATATCTATTAAACTATACATTTTTATTCACTAACAATTATACTTTTTCTGTTAGCAAGTCAGCAGTCATAACCAAGCATAAATTGTATGTGAATGATATTCCTAAATGAATCCTGAAAAATGAAACGAATGTTTGATTCAAAATAAAATGAATGAATGTTTTGAAGTAATGGTGAACTTAAAAGATTGGTATTTGAAAAAAAAAAAGTCTTTTGACAGTATTGTTTTTATTAAAGTTTATGATAGAGTATTAAAGTTTATGCTGAGTTTATAAACTCATTTTTTAGAAAAATTGTTTGGTAAAACATTTGAAAACCAATTCCGTAATTTTTAATATCTTAATCATAGTTTCAAATCAAAATGATGAATTTTTCTAATGAAACTAGTTTTGAAAGATTGTTTTAAAATCTCTGTTGTATAATTGTTAGCATATTTGCTAGCAATTCATAGTCCGTGGATATATTTTCCCAAGTTAAAAGTAGGGAAAGAAAAAAAATGCAATGAAAGTCTTTTATTGTTGAATCTTATTTTATATCTTTTCTACTTACTCAAAAAAGGCTACATATTCACAAATATGTTTCCGATGTCATTAAGAGTTAATCACTATATTTGTCTTATTACTTGAATGTAGATGTTGAAACTTATTACTGGTTAACATATGAATATGAATATTAGCTTAATTCATCTATTCCTGGAATATATTTCAAAGCATAAGTGTTATTTTATTAAAAAGTATTTTTCCTTTAGGTACCATTTCATTGATGGAATATAAAGTTTGAAAATAGTCTCAATTGAATTGTCTATCAATTAACAATGGTAAGTTATAGAAACTAATTTGTCATATTTTATGCTGGTTATTGGAATTAGACAAAATGAAAATTTTAAATTTAAATTCTTAGTAATCTGATCATGCACACAAAATTTCTTTATTCAAGATATGTAGTAAAATATCAAATTTATTTTTTATTTGTGTTACTTATTCATTTTATTTATTGGTAATCACGTATGTTTTTTTTAAGCTTTCAATTCTCACAATATTAGTGATCTCATTTTCTTGAAAAAAAATATGGTATATTGTATTGAAAAATTAAATATAACAGGAACTTGGGAAAAAACTTTGATCAATCAAGCAACTATACATTATAAATATGTAGTCAACTTTTTTTTTTTCCACGAAGGGAATGTATATATGTATGAGATGTGGCTATTAAATAACTAGTCTGATGCATATCACGAGTTGAATGGAATAGATCTCAATTGGTAATGCATTTGGTTTACTTGTCGTCGATATGACATCTCGCACATCTGACAACGAGGCATCAGGAATTTGCATTCGATATTTTCCCCCCCTGTTGCATTGTGCGTGAATTTTTGTGATTGGCTGCTGATTTTCAACTGTCAATTTGACTGGGTTGAATGCAGATTTCTGGTGTATATAATAAATTAATTGTATCACCATCTATTCTGACGTAGATATAATAGATAATTTGTATCGCAGATTATTCTGATTCTATCATTATGATATTTATAAATCAGCTGGTAATGAACAGCAAGTTTGATACTGAGAAACTTTTAATTATAAATAAACATAATTTTAATGATTGGTATTTGCTTTACTCTGCTTTAAGTTTATTTGTGGCTTAATTTATCATCTAGAGCCAACTTAGTCCTGTCAATGTTGCTAGAGAAGAAGTACTTATGAACCAAACACCATCAACCAACAGCTGTTTAGCATGAAGCCTTTTTTTTTTTAATGCAGTGCTTCTCATTTCTGTAAAAAATTCCGTATACGCTGAGCCTTCGTTTACATCAGTTTTTTTTTCCCTCATTTTGTTTTTGTTTTGCTGAAAAAATAAGTGAGCAACGAATTGTTATGAAATTTCATGGAGAACTTGAAAAAATAGCTATGGGAACTTATAATTTATTGAAAGAAGTGTATGGCAATGAATGTTTATCATGTGCACTTGTTTTTGAGTGGCTTAAGTGTTTTCAAGATGACCGAGAAGACATTAAATATTTGGGAAATTGCTGTGACTGTAGGAAGTGACAAATATCTGTACAGCAAATTTTTCCTCCACAATGCACCTACCCATTCCACTTGTCTGTCAAAAGGTTTTTAGTCAAGGACAGCATCCGAGTGTTAGACCATACACCTTATTCACCGGATCTTGAGACATGTAACTTCTATCTGTTTCCTAAAGTGAATTATGCATTGAAGGGAACAAGATTTGAGTTCTTTGAAGCTCTGAAAGAGAAAGCAGCACACATTGTGAAGGAACTGACAGAAGATGATTTCCAGCACTTTTTCGAACATTGGAAGATTTGCATGGAGTGTTGTAGGGATAGAGGACGTGTGTATATTGAAGGTGATAATAAGTAAATATGTATGACATCAAAATAAAATATTTTTCAGCCTCAATCTTGTTATTTAATTGCCAACTGGACAATGTTGGACAAATGGACTTTTAAATGTTGGTTCTGATTGAATAATCAATTTTGATAAACAAAATATTTCTATTTGAAAAAAGGTCTGATCTAGAGATAAAGTTTTATAAACATTATTTATATAACTTGCTCACATTTCTGTAATTGAAAATGGTCTCTAAGATTAATATTTTTCTCAAACTTTCTTGATATTATTGCTTATAACTATTTTAAGTCTTTTGGTGTTATTAAAGTTGGTCTTAGTTTCTTATGAATACTTTTTATTAATTGTAGAGACTAACTTAAATAGTTATATAATCAAATTATTTAAGATATTACTATTTTATGAAAGAACATTGCTTTATCACTTGATTATTTCAAGAATACATTTGAAAACATTTGTTATTTGTCACTTTTTCATAATTTTTTTTCTCAGTATTACAAATAAATTTTTAATAAAATATTTAAGTTGATAAATATTTACTTTTGAAGAAAGTAAAAGATAAAAGCTATTTTCTGAAATTTAAAAATATTAGAATAACTTCAATAAATAAAATTACTATTTATCTTTATATATTATTGCTAAAATTAACTGTACAAATGTGTTTTTCTCCCTTTATCATAAAATTTAATTTCATTGGAAAAAATATTTGTAGTGTCAGCTTACAATTGTTTAAATGAAACCCAACTATTTTAACTGCAGTGTATTTTATTATATACTGGATGAATTATTAGATCTGTCTCATTTACTTAAATAGTTTGGATACTGTTTTTATAAGAAAAATTATGCTTCTTAAAATTGGTGGTTACTCCCTTGATATATTTATACAATTTAAGATCCTTTGATATATATTGTAACGAATTTCACTGTTGAGTTCAGGGATTGAATAGACTTTAATCAGGACAGCGATAAAACAGTTCTTTATTATCAGCCCAATCAAGAATACAATGTTCAGAAAGGCATAAGAACAGCCGAAGTCACAGTAATACAACACAACAGTAACACAACGCAATGTTCTGATACAGCAGGGAATAAATCAAATTCAAAGCTGTAGGCTTTCGTACTCTCTTCGGCATAAATCACAACGGAATTACCCGTAAAGTAACAGAGGCTCCGGGCGCGTCTGAGCTTCAAAAAATCTGAACAACAACAACTCTGTTGCATCTCAGTAAGCCTTATATAGACACGGCGAAAGTGGTAGAACATTCCAGAAAGTACGAGAACCGGAAGTCATCAAATATCGCCAAATTGGGCGACAAAATAAGTTTCCAAAACTGTCACCAACTAAACGATATCTCGCCAACTTGGCGAGATACCCAAAGAGCCCCATGTTATTTACAAGGTCTCATAGCAATTGATCTAATTCACATGTTTACTTGCAATAAACGTTAATCCTGCACTATTTTTCAAGCAGAATAGTAATTTTGACATAATTTAACATTATAAACACATTTTAAATACCAAAATCGTAACAATATCATTGTAAAATTTCGATGTAGCATATGTTTTTATAGTGATCTGTATATCATAGACTCAACTGTGTGTAAGTAATCATTATGCTTCTTTTTTAATCATTTAGGCTGAAAGAAAAGCAGTTAATAAATACTACCCTCCTGAGTGGACACCTGATAAAGGTTCCATCAACAAATTTAGAGGAACTCATGCTTTGAGAGAAAGAGCTCGGAAACTTCATATGGGTATTCTTATTATAAGGTAAGTTTTTAAGTTTAATTGTGGAAATGAATAATATTTTTTATGAATAGTATGATAATACAATATAAGATCATCAAAATATAAATAGAGTATTCTTATTGCAATTGTATAAAATTGGTATTAATGTTAAATCTTGTAAAAGAAACTAAATAATTTTAATTAACTAATATATAATGAACTGATAAAAAAAATTCTTGATGCAGATGCTTTATTTCTCTTACAAAATGTGTACACCAATCAATATATAATTATTTTCTTACTCTCATAAAGTAATTTATCAATAATATATGTAACTCACAAAATTTATGAAATTATTTATGAATAAAAATCAAATTAAAGGGCCCATATTTGTATGTAAAAAGGAATTTTTAAGTACAATTATGAAAAATATTGAATTGTAACTTACCAATATTTTTATATATGAAGAATTTTTTCTTTCTTAAAGTTCTTTGAAGGGGATTGAATAAAATCTAAATTTTTACAAAATTCCTTCTAATAATTTTGGAAATATACTGCAAAACTTCAGTATCAGCAATCTTTACCTTAAAGAGCTGGATAGCTCATCATTGAATAAGCCAGAAGAAGAAATTGGAACCGGTATTTTTTTTTTTTTTTTTTTTTTTTATCTAACCCTGAATCAAGGTAGTCACAATATCCAGTCTGAAAGCAAAATAAATATTGTTTGAAAATAGTAGCATCTATTACATAACAACGAATTGATATATCAATCGACACTCGATTGAAACTAAATTTTAATGTTGTTTTCATGCATTTTTGGGTTGACATTAGAAAAGAATATCCTGAAATTGCCAAAAGAGCTGCAAAACATCTAATGTCATATGTATAAGAAAATCTTGAAAACAGATTGCAACCTAAAGTTGTCTTCATCATCCAAATTTCAACAATTATGTTAAAATGCTTTGCAATTAAAAACAATCGCTGCCATATCATTAAAAATATTTCTTTTTATTTACTTGTTATAATTTAAAATATTGTTGCTTTTGTTTATTATTCATAGAATATATATATATTTTTGAAAAAAACACCCACATTAGTTACTTTACAATTCATTATCTTAAGACATTTCTATTGTGATAAAATAAAGATGCAATTCTAATTTTGTAACTTTAAGGAGGATAAAACTTCGATATCCTATCTTTTCTTTTTGACCAAAAGGTTCCTTAAGAAAATGGTAAGCACAAAGGGTTCCCCAAAGTTTAAAAGTTTGAATACTCCTGTAGAAAGAGATGTAAAAGTGCTAAAAATTTTAAAAATTTTGACAGATACTTTGTGTCAGAATTAATTCTTACATTTTATTTATAGAATTAAATAGTGAATGTGATTACATTATAAACAGTAATCCTTTCACTCCTTTTTGTTGAAAAATAATAGGATTTCAAATTTTAAACCTAAAAAAAAACACCTGAAACTTATTCTTAATACCATTTGTTTACTGATTAATTTTAAATGCCTGCTCATTAACTAACAACCAAAATGAGAAATAATGGGTCATTCAAAGGCACAGTGTAATAGCATAGGATAGCTTGTTTGTTTTAATCTGTTCAACAGCTTGTTTGTTTTAATCTGTTCAACAGCTTGTTTATACAAAAACAATTCTTTTAATTTAAATTTTAAAAAAGTTAAGTTCAATCTAGGGATTTTCTCATGAAAATAATATATAAATTTTATAAAAACTGATTTTCAATGACAATATTTTATGCATCAAATGATATATTCATGAATGTTGTAGTTTGATTTATCTGAGGCAAGAATATAAATTGTTTTTCAGTACATTAATTTTTTTCATCAAGTAAATATTTTTTATTAAAATAAATTTTCCTTGTGTCTTAATTATTGATAAAAATTAATTTTATGGAATTTTAAAAACATTAAGACTATTTAAGATATTTAAATGAAAGAACTTAATCATCTTAAAAATACTCAAATACATAAAGCTATCTTAAGTTGTTACAAGCTGCTCATACAGTTTCTTCTCTGATCAATCCTAGAAGAATCTGATTTTTTTTATGAATAATTTAATTTGTAAAGTGTTTGGGAAAGTTTATAGATTACGTACACACTAGATGATTTTTGATAAATTATTTGCTGTTCAAGAAATAATTTTATATTTAATGAATTATGATTTAAAATTTTGCTTTTAAGCATAATTTAACTAAGTTTTTCAAAATTTGTTTGTTCAGCTTCCCATGGCCGCAATAACCAATCCAGTTGTTGGTCAACCATACTGGCAGCTGGCTCTGCTTATTAATTTCGAGTTATGAATTTCGAGTTCGAATTCTGATTGACTATGTAGTGATTTTGATGCTTGTTAAGTATATCATGGCTCCAAGTCCTCATGTAGGTACAGTTTGCTGAGGGAAATGGCTGCTTAGATTTTGTCCTTGTCGCTTAACAATGGCTCAAAATTACAAGATCTGTCACTATTAGCGTGCATATTGCTTCTTAGAAAAAATGAATTTGGTATACTATAAAAAATAAAATATTAATGAAAATAGTTTAAAAGTTAAATAATTTTTCCACAACAGTAAAATTAATGCAATTTGTTCAATTCAAGGAACATTTAAGAAACTATTTACATTAATAGGTATAATCACATTTGAATTCTTATTCCTAAATATCATAAATTTTAAGACATTTTAGATTATATTCAGTCTAGCTTTTGACTATACCATGTTGAGTAATTCAAAACAACAAAAATAATATATGTTAGTATATTTAAACAGAAATGATTCTTCTGTTAAATTTAAAAGAACTGTATTAATTTGTTCTTTAAAATATATAAAGTTTATTTTAAAATTTATCTGCTTTAGTTATTTCTTTGTGTATCATAACTAAATGCTTATGATTACTTTTTATCCATTAGGTAGCTGTATTAATGTCCAATTAAATTAGGTGTGTAAATTTAAATTATATTTACATGTGGGTGTTTAAAAAATTTAATGTTGTCCTTTACTTCAAATAATTTGTTGAAAAGTTATTAAGTAAGAAACAAGAGATTATTATATTTATTGGCTGATTGCAATTAAAAGGCATTAAATTTGTAATAATCACTTCCCTTCTCTCTCCTATTTTCAACATACCAAGAATAATTAAACAAAACAGCCACCATATTTTTGCTCTGTTTATATAAAAGACTTTCCTGTCTTTTTGGTGCAAAATCCAATGTATTTCATTTCAGAATAATTAACATTAGAAATCTGAATGTTAGAAAATATTTGAAATATTTTTACCTACTAGATACTTTTCAAGATTTTAATTTTAGGCCTGATGCTGTATTTGAAGCAATCAGACTGACATATTTTGTATCTGCATTAACAAGCATTTAAATAGCTTTCTCTATATTCTAAAAGACACTAGTGGCATTTTGACTGTTATGGGATGTTTCATGCACTTTTCAAAAAGGGAAAGAGCATTGAATAAAGGAATTCTTAAAAAATTGCTCTAGATATCCATTGTGTTTCTTCTAAATATAATACATATTAAGCTCTAATTAATAATTTCAATTGATTTTGAAATTATTAATCTATTAAACTATTTATCATGGAAAACATCAGTAAAAATGTATTTTGAAAACTTGCGAGATGTATACATATGTATAATTGCTTAGTTTTTAAATCTCATTTTGTGTGTGATGTTTTTGTAAAGTAGTGTTTTTTTTATAAATTCTTATATAATTTTGTGACTTTTTAAAATGTTAAATTTTTGAAAATCAAGTATATTTTAGAAGATGTGAAGGGAATTTGTTTAATATCAGAATGTTTTTATTCAGGTTATTTTTCAATATTACTATATATATGTCCTTTTATTTAGGTTTGAGATGCCCTTTAATATTTGGTGCAATGGTTGTGAAAATCATATCGGTATGGGGGTCCGTTATAATGCAGAAAAAACTAAAGTTGGAATGTATTATACTACGCCTATTTATAAATTCAGAATGAAATGTCATTTATGCACCAACTATTTTGAAATACAGACTGATCCACAGGTAATATTTCTGCTGCATATAGTATAATTTTTGTGCTTCTATTCTCTTTGAATTGAAAATTATGAATTTTTAATCATGTAGAGCTTTTATTTATTTGTCATAAATTTAAGTAACACTTTTGTTTTGTTTGAATTTTTGAAAAGATGCAAACAAAAACATAAATTTAATTTTTTAAAAAAATATTTAAGTGTAAAATAAAAGGAAAATAATTATGTGTGAGTAATATTGTTTTAGTTGCATTTCTTGATGTTCTTGCACATTATCAATTTTTTAAAATAATAAATAAATAAGCATTAAGATTGCTTTGATTCAATACATAATAATTAAATGTGCAAAGTAATTTCCTAAATTGAGTATTATTAATCAAACTCGTTATTTTCAATTTTTCATTTAAAAATCATTTAGATTTAATTTCCAATGAAATGTGGTAAAGATCTGACATGTAATGATTAGCTTTATAAAACTAATGAAATATTATAAAAATGCTTAGGAACAAAATAATAAATGTTAGGAAAAAAATTTAACTCAGAATGAAACGAAATCTTCATTTATTTTTTTAATTGTTATTAAACATTTTACCTTCTTAAACAATTGCAATGCATTTTTTGCTATAGTTAACAAATTATGTTTTTTTTTTTTTTTTTTTTTTGTTATAGAATTTAGATTATGTTATTTTAAATGGTGCAAGACGCCAAGAACGAAGATGGGACCCAACACAGAATGAACAAGTTGTACCTGAAGGCAAGTCTAAGAATTATATATAGATATAGTATATAATATAGCACAATCTCAGTAAATTGGGTTAATTAGCCACAACCCAAGGTATTGAAAACCCAGATTAATAGAGGAATGGTGGGGGGAAGAAATTAAAATTTACTTCCTGAAAATGATCTTTATATTGAATAAACTGGTATGATTAATATTTACCGATGATAAAAACATCTATTTTGTGAACAATAGATGCTTAATGTTGTTTTATTGCATTTTCCATTTAAATAGCATAGCTCTGTATACCACTTAGCATTGTTGATGAGAAATGTAGCCAAGATTTTATTGACTTCGCACAGAATTAAAGAGTCTGACTTTTAACAAGGTTTTGTTGTATGTATATTGGCAAATTTTTATATATACATGTATGGTTGTTGTTTTTTTTTTAACTACCCAATATACTATTGTTTTAAGTAGGTTATAAATTTTTGTCCTGCTCCATTTCTTGTATCTAATCACTTTTCAATTTTTTTAATATCTAAATTAGATTTTTCATAACCATGTTCATTTTCCAGTTTCACGGTTCTATCCTTGTATTTAATGTTAAATTTTTCTATATTTTTTTAAAATTATACTTAATAGTTTTGGCTCTAATGTAATATATAAAAACATGGTAATTTTCACTATTAACTAGGATATTATTCCAATATCATAATTTTATGGTTTTATTCATATGCTTAATGTTAAATTTTTCTATAATCTTTTAAATTCAATTTGACAATTTACCTTTTCCTTTACTTATAAGTACATTTTGCTTAAAATATATTCAGTTGAATAATTAACAGTTTCATTTAATTTTAGTTACGAATTAGCTTAAAATATATTCAGTTTAAAAATTTATAGTTTGCTTCAATTTTAATTAAATTCAGCATGAAATCTATTCAGTTCAACAAATTATTGTCTCCTTTAATTTCAGTTCCAATTAACTTAAAATATATTTAGTTTAACAATTTATTGTTTGCTTTAATTTTAATTCCAATTTATTTTAAAATATATTCAGTTTAATAATTTACAGTTTTCTTTAATTATATTTAGCTTGAATATATTCACTTTAATGATTATTGTTTGCTGTAATTTTAATAACATGTAGCTTATATTATTTACATCAATATAAATGGAAAAAATGTGACTGGCTGTTTTGTTTGGTACTCCGGTTACAAACTCGGATGATATTGTGGAAGTAGTGTACAAAATGTTGAATGATAAATCATATGATTGAATAAAAACGGTGCTTGTAGGAGATTTCAATATAAACTTTGTCAATGGATTAGGGCAAGAAATTATTGAAGACTAAAATAATGGATTTAGGATTAAAAACCAATTCAAAACATTATACTACACATGAAAATACTACAATTGATGCTATATTTTGTACAAAAAAGTTTAAAAACTAAATTGAAATTGTGTGGAGTGCACGGTAGTGTATTTATCTATCACAAACCTTTGTATGGAAAATTCTTATTTTAAAAAAACTGTTCTTGCATTTTTTTTTTTTTAATCACCTTGTGTGGCAAAATCTGTTCTTTGAAAAACTTTGCGCAGAATTTTTTTGTATGTTTGTAATTAAAAATTTTTTTGTATTTACAATTTGCATTTTAATGCAAAAAAAGGTTGAAAACATTTATGGCTACAATCAAATGTCCATTGTATAAAAGTTGAATTTGACATATTTTGATCCATTGTTTAATTTGATATATTTTGATCAGAAATATAAAACTGTTAGAAGCTAAAACATGTGTAGCTCATACCTTAAAGATATAATTCATTTCTGATATGAACAATTATTAAAATTTTATTATTTTCATTTTTGTTCTTTAGTATCGGAAATTAAACACATTTAATTTTTATAAATATGTTTAGTAATTCTATTTTGCTTTATATGATATGTCTTTTCTGATTTAAAAAATAATATAGAATTGAAATCTTAAGTAAATTATTCTTGTAAATTTATTTCTGACTATCAAAAGAATCATAATTTTTTATAGGTTTCTAATTTTTCTTTATTTTCAATGTTGGTGCTATATAAATAGATGAAAAATATTAAAATTTTTTGGTAAAGTATTTTATGAACTTTCCCCGTCCTCTTTATTCATGTTCCAAGTTATAATGGTCTATTTTGTTTCTGTCGAGTCATGGGTTTGATTCCCAATACCATAAAAGACTTATCATGTATAAGGCTCATGTATATTAAATCTGTCAAGTTTTAACTCTTTATGTTGCTGTGGTAGAGAAGCTAGGAGAGTGGGTGCCAGCTGAGGTGTCCTCATCACTTTACTTAGGTGAAATCAGTCACAAATGACCTTCATATATCTTCTAAATACTATGTTGATAAAGGATCAATCAAATCCCCTTATTCATTCATTAATTATCAAAAATGGAGTGAAACTCATCATCTATGAATGATTAAAAAAGTTTCTTTAAACAAAAATGGAATTAGATTTTTAAATGACTTTTTAATACACTTACATAAAGTGAAAAAATTGTTAATTCAAAATCTTGTTATCTTTGTTTAGATAAAGAAGTCAGTAAAAGGCTTTCAACTGATTCTATGTTTTGCCTTGAACACAATGTAAGTGATAAAATTAAGCAAAAAACTATATTGCCATCTCTTCAAAAATTAGAAGAATACAAAGAAATATGGAAGGATGATTATCTTCTAAATAAAGCTCTTCGACAACAATTTAGGGTTTGTAACATTTATTTATTTAAATTAAATAGAATGAAATTTTATATGCAAATAAACTTGTATATTTTATTTGTCTTTATTTCAAACTGTTGTTGAACATTTTAATTAAAATGGTACTTAAATTTTTATAATTGAGTGATCTTACAAACATATCATTTAAAACTTTTAATCTTTTCAAGACATTTTATCTATAAAAATAAATAATGATAAAAGAAAATTATTATCATGAAAGTTCTAAATCATTCTAATCTGTCTCTGTACAATGTTGTCTTATTTGATATTTGAACTGTTTTTATATCCTGGTTGAAACTTTTGCAAATTAAGGCAAATGGATATCATATGACATAATTCTTATCTATTAGTTTATTTAATTTATATTGAAAAAGACACATATTATTCATGAAGATTTGTTATTTTTTTGTTATAGTTCTTAAAATTTATTATTAAATCAATAGTTCATAATGTTAGTTATATACAACTATTTGCTGAAGTATAGATTTATTTATTCATTTTTTAAACCCAAATTTCTCAGAAACTATTCATATGTACGTAACTAATAAGCTGTATTCTTCACATTTACTCACATGTCTAGAATATCTCTTTTAGGAGAAGAAAAAAGAAATGGCAAATACTGAAGACAAAGATAAACATCTTCTTAAAAAGAGTTCTTTGGATATTATATTATTACCTGAAACTGATGAAGATCGTAAATTAGCTGGGCTTTTAAAGCTAGCACCACTGCATAGTAAGTTTGCAAGTCACAATTATTATTACATACATGTCTAAAATATATGAATTCAGTTGTCTTTTAATATGTAAGTACACCATCTGTTTCAAAATAATTAGAATGTTTTTTTATTTGATTATATTTAGCATTGTTTTTTGTTTGATTACAGTTTGCTTCTAACAAATTTTTTGTGGCCAACATAACCAAGTGGTTATGGTTGCGGCTAGTGGTTTTTATTGAATCGTGAGTTCAAGCCTTAATTGCCACTAAAGACCTTCTGTGGGCTGATGCACGCTAAATCAGTCGAAGATCAAAGTCCTCCAATTGGCATGGTGTGGTAGTTAGGAAAAGGAGGTGCTAGCTCAGATGTTGTCCTCGTCATTTGACCAAGGTTTAAAATTATGAAATTTGTCATCAATAGCCTGCAGTGTGACATTAATATAACCAATCAATCTGCCAACAAACTCTTTGATATTAAAAACAGGAATTCTAATGTTGCAATTACTAATCTTAGTAGTGTTGCAAAGTCCTCACTTGTGTTGATTTTCAAATGAATATTATAACTACTAATTCTTTCATTACTTAAAAAACAATTTTTTATTGTGTATTTCTGTTTTGAGAATCATAAGAAATTATATAGAGCTAAGTTAATGCTTGAGTTAATCAGGAAATGTTGGGATGATATTTTAAAGCAAACTTTCTGTCATAACTAATGTTGTATAGCTGGGCAGAATTATTTTTTGTTGTAGATCTTCCATTATATGATTTTCTCTCCTCCAACATGTTTAAATTACATATATTTTGATCCATAAAGCAAGCCACTGTCTTTTTAAGTGGAAGTATTGCTTCATGTATGCTTTTTCATGCTCTTCCTTCCTTAAATATACCATTGGTTTATTGTTCATTAATGTTGCAAATGAAAGGCTACTGGTGATAGTCCTCATAATTTTGTATCATTATCTTCGGATAAAGAGTATGGCACCCGAGCTGGCTCTTTTTTCAAATTACTACACTGCATCAAAATGAGAACTCAATCCCTACAGATTTAGCATAAACATTCTGTAATAATAATAATAAAAAATGCACCTAGAAGGAATTGTCCGATGGTATACAAAAATTTGAGGATAGGAAAATTATGTACAGAATAGAAGATGATTAAAATTTCAGAAAAATTTAATGATTTATTTCAGAGTTACATTTACAAAGTAATGAGCTCAATAAGGTGTTGACCCACCTCTAGCCTGGATGCAAGCTGCTATACATGATATGGCATAGAGTGATGAAGCTCCCTGATGGTCTCCTGTGGTATTTCTTGCCAAATTTGCTCCAAATGTCGGGCTAGGTCATCAACATTCCCTGGTAGATGCAGTCTCCTTCCCATCATATTGCAGACATGCTTGATTGGAAAGAGATCTGGTTGAACCAGGAAGTGTTTGACAAGCTGTAAGATAGTTCATAACAACACATGACATTATCTGGTCTGACATTATCTTGCTGAAAAATAAGGTCAGGGTACTGCAAAAGGAACATTAGCAAAACAGATATCAGAATGTTGTTGATGTACCGCTGAGCTGTAAGTGTGCCTCTAGTGATGACCAAATGGGGTCCGGCTATCGAGGGAAATGGTACCCCAGACCATAACTCCTGGTGGAGGGCCTGCGTGGCTTGCAATAGTGAAAGCAGGGTCCGCACGCTGCCCTTGGGGCATCTCCAGACACGTCTTCGATGACCGTCGGGACACAGTTGAAAGCTGGATTCGTCGCTAAACACTATACATCCCAATCAGCATCATTCCAACCTGATCGAGCCAAGCACTACTGTAATCTGACTCAAAGTGTGCAGTCGTGAGGGGCAGGTGGCGAAGTGGTTGGTACGAACATAGATTTCGCTCTATCAGCGTGGCCGGGGAAGCCTAGTGGTTATGGTTTCAGATTCGTGACTGGCGGGTTTTGTTCAGTGGTGGGCTCAAGCCTTGACCTCTAAAGACCTGCCATGATGCCGGGGCTGATGCACGTTAAATCTGTTGGGACTCAAAATCCTCCCATTGGCATGGTGTGGAAGTTAAGACAAGGGGTGCCAGCTCAGGTGTTGTCCTTGTCACTTGACCAAGGTTCAAAACGCTAATAAAAACTGAACTAAACTCTCTATCAGATGTCTGTGAATTGTCATGGAGAACACTCGTGTGCAGGTTGCTCGTCTGATAGTTGATAACGATGAATCAGGTGCTGTGAGAGCTGATCTGACAATCATTCTGTCCTCCCAATCTGCTGTGGCCCTAGGTCAACTGCTACCATCATGATGCTGAAATCTGCCATTGTCCACCCCTTCTTGCCAGAATTTTCTAATCTCTGCTACCTATATGATGACTTGTATGGTGACCGGGAATGACAGAATAGTCCCACTGTAGCTCATGCATGTCCTCAGAGACGACTAAAATGGGTACCCAGCATCTGAGGGTATAGCCGGGCACCTTGCACTTGGGGATTATATCAGGGTACCTCAGGGACTTGCCTTCTTTAGGTAAGTATTGGTATCATGACCCTGAGGCACCCTAGTGATCGTTTTTCTTTCCCATGGGTTTTAATGTCTTTGGTAAACATGGGTGACATGCCCCCAGGTTACCCTAGCGATCCTTCTCTATATTCAACTGTCCTTGTCAACTAATTTTGTCTTTTTCTCAATTTCTTCATGTCTAGACAACACTTAAATCTTGTTTAGCATTGTAGCCATATTTGGCTCTTGCGCCAATAAACTTTACATTTACTCTCTCACTCGACCCATTTGAGGAGCAATTCTCAGATTTGCCCAACGTGCCTCTTTCAATCCAATCATACTACCTCTTTCAAACTCTGATAGTTGCTCCTAATGAGCTCGGATCCTGGGGTGAGGCATTTTTTCAATCGTTAGAAGGTATCCTAAATCGCAATGCAACAGAAATTTTGACCATCAGATTGAGAATTCCTTCTTATATACACCTGCTGAGCATCCAGTTTGGATGCGCTGTGGCTTTTGCTATTAATTCATTGGACACCAAATTTCAGTCACTTGCATGTTCAGTCCAAATGTCTTTGCATATGAAATTTCATTACAATCAGGCATTTTTTTTTTTTTTTTTTTTTTATAGAGTGTATAAATCCCATTACACAAAGGGTCTCTAGTGAAATCAAGACTCAGACTCACAACTTGACTGAAAAAACACAGACTATTGTACCTTTTAAAAATGAAGACTGAGAACAGAACAGCATTTCTATTAGCTATCCTTAAAAATATAAGATTTTGAAGATTTGAGTTCAGGGATTTCATGCAGAATTCGATCAAATAATGCTAACACAATACTTATATGCTTCTTTTTTTAAAAAAAAAAAATCTTGGATACAATTTATAAGGTGTTGCACAATTTGCTTCATGTCTTTCTTCTAAAACGTTATGCACTTAACTTCAAAAAATCTACGCTCTGTACCTCTTTATAAATCTTGACTTCATCTCATCTCTTTTTTACTCACTCTGAATAAAGTTTTTCTCATTATTTTAACCATACACTATATAGCATTAAAAGGATACTGTAAAACATATATTGTTACCTTGCTTATTACTTTTGATCACTGTAAAGCATTTTTCTTTAATATATGTCCTTAGTTTGAGTAGAATATGGCTCATCAATAACATATTATTTAGAAAAGCTCAGAGTATAATTTATTAGAAGATATAATTAAAATATTTATAAAAACAATTGATTTTAATTATTAAATTAGTCTATTTTATAGTGTTTAATTTGATGTGTATATCAATTTGCATGTATTTATTTGAAATTTGGCTCATGGACATAAGGAAGACAAATAAATCAATTTAAACCATATTTTTGTACTTTTTTTAAAAATCAAATATCAGCAAAAATGCATAACAGCAGATAAGTGTTTCTTTCATATTTTTATTCGAAGTATTCTTTTTTCAAAATTATTAATATACAAAAAGCAATCATTAAAATAAGATAACCACTGATTATAGATTTTAAATTACAATTCAAAAATAATATTTTCTGAATGAAATCATTCCAGACTTTCTAAAAGACATAAGCTCTTTTCTAAAGCATTCTCAGTTATGCTTTGCAGGAATAACAAAGATACTCAATATGAACACAACTCTGCACTCCCGGGAACCCTAGCGATCCTTGTCTATTTTCGACCCTCCTTCTTGTCAACCACTTTTTATCTTTTTTTCCGACTTCACGTCTAGACCACAGTTTAATCTTGTTTGGAGCAGCATAGCCATATCTGGTTCTTGTGCCAATAAACTTTACATTCATTCACTCACTCATGAACACAACTCTATCTGAATGAGATTTAAGAAAGGTTATGAAGTTAAAGGGTAGCATCTTTTCTTATTAATTAGCAGTTCATAGATTCAAAACTTTGTTATTTATGGGAAATATTTTAAAAGTTTCTTTGTGTGTGTATCATTGATTTAAATGAAATAATTAATCATTATAATATTAATGAATGAATAAGAATAAATATTGAGACAAAAAATATGTTTTTATTTTTCAAGAACACATCGTGTTATTTTATTTTCACTATTTAATTTGAAAAACATTAAATGTTTCTTAAATTTTTATAAATGTACTGAATATTATCTAAGATTTATTTTTTTTTAAAGAAAATATAATAGTAGTTTGTAAAATAGTGAAACAATAACATTTAAAATTTTCAGGTTTTGAAGAAAAAGAAAAGTTAAAAAGAGAAGAATCTATTTCAAGACCACTTTTTCCTGGTCCTAGTAATATGCCTGCTCTTGCAAATTCATTGAGGGAATCAAAGATGAAGACTCTATTGAAACCTCTAACTAAAGTTGAACTAGGAATCAATGTAAAAATTAATAAAGGAGATGCAACGAAATCAGAAAATGATGAAACGAGTAAACCTGTGAAAATGAAAGATATACAAACTTCTTTAGTAGCATTTGATTATGATTCTTCTGATTCTGATGAAGAAAAGACTTGAAATGTACAAAACATAGGTTTTTTTATAAGTTATGATTCTTGTTCCATGATATTTGATGGTGTTAAAAATTATGTAAATATTGAATTATCTATGTTAGTCGATGTATTTATATAAATTGTTAGAAAAAAGTTGTCCCTTTTTATTTCTGAATAGCATTTTATTTTTGTATCAGTTATTTAATATCTGTCAATTTTATTTTAATATTTACTTCTTGTGCATAAATGATTCTGTAAGAGTTTTATGATTTTTATGTATAATTGTTCAAATAGATGTTTTTAATTTGTGTTTGATTTTTGTACCATGTAATTGTGTAAATTCATTTTCAGCTCCAAAAATACTTTAAAACTGTTGTAAAATTTAAATTGCATTCAACTGAAGACTTCAAAAACCTTGTATATTAAAGCAATAATTAGCACTAGCAAAAATTTTACCATGACTAAGAAAAATTTATTTTATCTATTATAATTTCCACTGAAATAAGAATGTATTAACATTATATATTAGTTAAAGTACATAATCCTTAAAGTATGTAAATTGTCCTTCAGCTTATTGTAAAAAAGTGTTGGAACTAAAAATTTTATTTAAAAAAAAAAACTCAATTTTTTTTTTCTCCCCCATTTTTGCTGGTGAAATTTAATTTTATAAAATTAATAGGATGGAGTACAAAAAAATAAAATATTAATTCTAATATCATTCTCATCATGTAAATCACAGTTACCAAGGTACATCAATTGTAACCATCTCGAGCTACCATTAGTTTAACCTTTTGACAATGGGCACTTTCGAGAAGAAAACTCTAGTGAGGACGGGAGATTTTACTGCATTGCTTACCCCCTTTTCTGTCAATGATTGGCTGTTATAAGTGTCATCTGACAAAAGGACCAGGCAGAGGGTTGGCCCCAGGTAGGCAGTGGGGATGTTTATAGTTCAGGAAGTCCTTAGCTTTCAATGATTCCCTCCTTTTTAGGGAAAGCTCTCTTTAAAAGCCGATTTGCTGTCCGTTTTCAATTCCAGAAACTTTCAGAAATATGTTCAAAAAATAGAAGTCATGTTCTTTTCTACAATTTCCTTGAATCATTTTTAATACCATAATTAGAACTTTTGTGCAGTAAATTATTCTAATCATATGTGATATAATCGGGAGGAAATTATTACAGTTATTTTATTTAGCAATATTTATATTAGGCAGTGACCACAGTACCGTTACACGATAAAATTATCAAATTATATTATATACTATTTCCTAATTTAATACATGGACATATTTATTTATCTATTTATAAGCACAAAAACTCTTCACTTATTAATTTGTAAGTGTAAATAAATTTTTATCATCTAAAAGTCTTATTAAATTATTGAACAATGGAAGAAAATGTTCAAATCATTAAAATTGTGTTTAATATTTCCATATATACTATAAATAAATTTTGAATTAATAACAAATAAATTAGCAGGGGGAAAACAAGTCTTGTATAGTTTTAATTTTTATTGAGTTTAATAATTTAAGTATATGAAAACTGTGATAAACTATAGTAAAACACGATCCGTTCTTGGTCGAGTGGTTGTAAAAAAATAAGTCAGTTCAGACTTTTTTTTAGCTGCAAAACTTTAA
The DNA here is from genome assembly GCA_019974015.1 of Nephila pilipes. Taxonomy (NCBI): domain Eukaryota; kingdom Metazoa; phylum Arthropoda; class Arachnida; order Araneae; family Nephilidae; genus Nephila; species Nephila pilipes. Next base: position 419,463 of record BMAW01130694.1, on the reverse strand, counting down.
TTTTACATTAATGCTGTACGATACACAACATTTACAATAATAACACGCATCTAATTGAATTATCAGACACTGCTCATTTCCCCCGATGACGGGGGAAATGAGCAGTCCTTTCCCCCGATTTGCTTTTCCTCACTGGCCTGAGGTTGAGTTCTTCCTACTCCCCACGTCAAGTTGAGTTGTTCTTCAACTCCTAGTCAAGTTGAATTGTTATTTTCATAAATCTGTACTACTCCCATCGGGGAAAAAACTTCTGTCACGGGAGTGTCGATATGGCTAGAGAAAATAAAACTCCAACAAGTAATCATCCTATTACACACAACAAAAATATTAAGGTGAGAGCCTTTCATCTATGCAGCTCCCACTTAATATAAAAATCATACAAATACAGACAAATTTATAAACATCAAATAAATAGCATAATTAATACTATTTAAGTACAAGATTATGTGTGGAATGTTAAATTCTTACATTTAATTAGAATCAAATTTTAATCTTGACAAGGTATCAGCATTACCATGGTGACTACCCTTCCTATATGTAATGCTCATATTATAACGTTGCAGAGCTAATGCCCAGTGAGAAAGCTTTGCACTTTGAGTTAAGTCAATGGGTTATGATCGGAAATTATTTGTATCTCAGCAATAAATACCCATGTGTCAAACTTTTTCAATACCTCTAGGACACAAAAAGCTTCTCTTTCAATAGTTGACCACTTCACTTTGCAAGAATTCAGCTTTTTACTAAAGAATACAATGGGTACTTCCTTTCCTTGCTCATCGTTTTGAGCTAAACATGAATCGATTGCTGTTGCCGATGCATCTGTATATAACTAGAAAGATTTATCAAGATCTGGGGGGTGTAAGAAAGGCATTTTTATAAATTCTTCCTTGAGTTTCACAAAAGCTTGATCAGCACCTGAACTCCACGGTATGGTGAGTGGTACACTTTTCTTAGTCAAATTCGTCAATAGTAACACAATTTGTGAAAATTGGGGTATATAATCACGGTAGTAGCTAGCTAGTCCAAGTAGATTTCTTAATTCCTTCTTCATAATGGGTCTTTCTAATCCTTTTATGGTTTCTACCTTCTCTGGATCTGGGTAATGTTGACCGTACACAATCAAATGGCCTAAGAGCTTCACTTCATTTTTCCAAATTCATACTTCACTACTGTCAAACTTTCTTCTCTTAATGTCTTAAAGACGCTGTCTATGTGATTAAGATGTTCTGTCCACGTTTTAGAAAATATGACATCATCATCAATACATGAGCGACAATATGCTGCATGAGAAACTAGAGCTTTGTCTGTTGATTCCTGGAACGTACTCCCAGCATTTTTCATTCCAAATGGTAACACGTTCTATTAGTAATGACCAGAATGCGTCACAAATGCTATATCATGTTTGGATAATTCCTTCATTGGGATTTGCCAATATCCCTTAATGAGGTCGATTACAGTAATAAATGTTGCTTGTCCTACCTCAAATAAAAGATCTTTAGTTATTTTCATAGGGTAAACATCTGGAATTGAACATCTAAATTGGAAACTATTTAGTAATCTGAAATCAATGCATAACCTAACGCTTCCATCCTTCTTAGCGACACAACCTACAGGATGAGCCCATTCACTGTCACTTGACTCAATGAGGCCCATATCTAATAACTCCTTAGTCTGCCGATCTACTTCCGTTTGTAAATTAATAAGGACTCTATACGGTTATAATCTCTTTGGTGAACAGTTCCCTGTAACTTTGACAGAGTGTCCTTCAACCTTGACATATCCGGGTTTGGAAATGAATATTTTCGGAGGATATCAAAAAGTTCTTGGATTTGTACAACAGTCAAATTAGTATTTTCCATATATTCCAGGTGTTTTCTGATATCTTTAACAGCTTTATTCATCTTGTCAGCAGGCGCATAGTGAGTAGTCCCAAAATCTTCATCTAGTTCGAAAACCATACCAACATGATTTATTCTTTGGATATAAGGTCGGAGCTTATTTATTTGAAGTTCCCTGATACTTCCATTTCAACTTTCGCATAGTATAATCTAGTAATTTGTATAACTGTGGCAGGTCCAATCCAAGTATTTAAAAGTTTATAAGAAGATGAAAGTAATAGTACTAAAACCTTTTCGCCAGCAACAAAAGATTTTTCTTTTGATCGAAGATTATAATTCAAAGCATATCGTTCTTGAGACTTCTCAGATGCAATTTCATGAGCTTTCCTTAGGTTTTCCGTTAAATTTTGTAAATAATCTACAATTGGACGAGATGTAGTGGTCGGAATACTCCGTTTGCCGGTCCAGACTTCCCTTAACAAAGATAAAGGACCTGGAGGTAACCGTCCGTAAACGATTTGGAATGGTGACAACCCAGTAGTGCTATGTGGTACTTCTCTATAAGCGAATAAAAAATATGGAAGATGTAAATCCCAATATCTGCCATATTCTCAAATATTTTTATTCATCATTTCCTTTAGAGTCTGGTTCCAACGTTCGACTGCACCCATACTCTCATGATGTCCAGGAGTGGAAGAACACGAAGATATGCCTAGGAGATTTTCAAAAGCTTGAGTGAGCTTGGATGTAAAATTTGTACCTTGATCGGTATATATTTTAGGAAATCCAGCCTGAGTAAATATTTTTATTAATACGTTGCATGTGGTTTTAGCACTAATTTCTCTCAATGGTATGGCTTCTGCCCATCTAGTGCACAAATCCATGGCACATATTGTAAAACGGTGTTTTCTTCCTGATGGAGGCTCTAATGGCCCTATGCAGGCTACACTCCATACTTCAGATGAAGTTTCGGGTCTAACAATAGGTTGTATAGGGATCTTATCCTTATATGTAGCCACTTTTTTTCAACGGACACTCCTTGCAACTTCCACAATACCCTTTTACGTCTTGCTTGATTGTAGGTCAGTAAAATGAGTACTTAATCGTCTGGGTGGTTTTCTTCTCTCCAAGATGGCCAGCTAGTGTGATTTCATGTGCTATTTTTAACACAATTTTCCTCTTTTCTATTGGTAATACGACTTGCTTAATATTTTCACTATAGATATAATCATTTTTCAACAAAATTCTGTGGTCTATAAAATAAGAATTTGTACTTTTTTCTGCCCATTCAAAACACTTATTAAGTGTTTCATCATTCTTCTGGAGGTTGCAGAATTCTAAGTCTGTCTCTTCTATTGCATGATCATTTTTTTCGTTTTGCAGAGAATCCCTTTAGCTCACTGCTAACACTATACTGGTTATTTTCGGAAGCATTCCCTTGTCATCACTATCCCTCGATATTTTATTATTAGGTACTTTCAATTCTGAATTCGACGTCTCCAGATAATAGTTACTCCCATGGAGTACGATATTCTTCTAGAGCATAGTGTATTCTGAAAGGCTTAGTAGTAAATCGTTGGTAAATCTCCTTGAAACGGCACACGTGACTGGAACATCCCTATGTAATTGTCATTAATTTTCATTTCGAAGATTCTAAGAGGTGTTTCACTTTCACCAAAAGCTTAATTTATTTCTATTTTGCCTTCTCCTTCATAAGGCATATCGGCCACCAAATCTTTACGCACTATAGATATTTGTGCGCCTGTGTCTATGATATCGTTCAGGACTGTCTTTCCACATTTGATTTCAACGATTTTTAAATCATCTACACCATCATAGATGTCCATTGTTTTATATACTGGAATAGAGATTTTATTTATTAACACATCCGATTTATCATCTTTTATCGTAGATCACTTTTGTATTAGGTTACTTTGGGGTCTAACAGGAATATTACTCGTCTGATGATTTTTCATACAAAACTTTGAAGTGTGACTTTCTTTCCACAATGAAAACAAGTTAATTTGCTCTTAGATCTGTATAAATTTTCATTTTGGTGTCGTGGAGTCCATTTGGGTATATTTTGAGGTGATGAAAATGGATTATTCTTAAATTTCCGTTCTGAAGGTGGAGTACGAGGACAAAAATTTTCATCAATCTTGCCCTTGGGACCTGTTCCCAAGGGATTCCTTGCTGTACTACGTATGCTGTCATATTCATCTAATCTGTCAGTTAACTTGGATGGGGAAGTGAATTTTGCCCATTCATCTAAGAAATGTTCTCGTATTTCAGGCGGTACCTTTTTCTTGAGCTGGTCTGTAATGATAAAATTGTTTGATGCAGTTCTTAGATCTTTTTATGAGTAAGAACTTTTTCCTGAAGCTTTCAGGATTCAGTTTAAATCTTTTTAGCAAAAGTGTTTTAATATACTCGTAATCCTCAAATTTCTCTTCCGATTCTCTACTAATTAACTGAACGATTTCGGATGGTAATAACGTTAAAAGACACGATATCCAATCTTTAACATCTATGTTGGCTCTTTTGGCCTTTCTTTCGAACAGAAGAAAATAAATCGTAACATCATTCTCACGCAAATTAAATTTAGGCATAAGTCTGATTAGTTCAAAAGCAATGTTGCCATTGTTTTTGGGAACTGTAGGAAGGTTTGATTGACTCTTAGATTCGATTTCGTGTTTTCTCAGTTCAAACTCCATTTGTTCTCTTATCTGCTTGGCTTCCAACTCTCTTTGTTTCTGCTGAGCTTCCGTCTCAATTTCATTTTTCTTAGTTTCCTCGAGTCTGGTATTAATGATCCTCTCTAATGTACCCTTTACAAATTCTTCATCATAAAATTTACTTTGTATAATAATTTTCTTTAGATTTATTATCTTCATTTCGGGAGTTGGATTTTCTCCCATTTCTTCAGCCAAATTACGTAAATTTTCTTTTCTACCCTTAGTTAAAAATGTCATGGTGCTTGGTGTTTAGTAACCTCTTTTTTATAATATATATAGATATATAGACGGATTGAATGAGAAATATAACTCTTAAAAGTAATAAGGGTTTTCTAATAATTTATATAGAAAATAAAATATATCTCTGACAATAGATGATATATGGGTTAAATCTAAAAATACACTTCTAAAACATATTATACAATAATGGACACCAATAACCATAGACTTTCTCTTAATACTAACTATATCAGCCCTTGAGAAACAGTAGTTAATAAATATTCAAATAACTAGATAATAAATTCCTAATAACCATTAATGTGTAATCAATGAGCACTATACGTAAACAAATTGTTCGAATTAATAGGTACAATACTCCATTCACAGAAGCATACTATCAGCTATATTCAAAAAAAAAAACATTGACAGATTTAAGAACAAACACTAAACAAGTTTTGTGTTCGCAAAACTGTGAAAAATCATTAAATATCAAAAGTTTCGATACAAATATTTTGTGCTCAACTCAATTTTGTAAAATTTGAGATAATGGATATGTTAAATATCCCAATAAAACCAAAAATGTACTTTTATCAGAATACAATCTACGTAGAAAATAATCAAACTTTTTTATTTTACTCTATGCTATTCTTCAACATTAAATATCTCATCAAAAATGTACTTGCACAATCCTAATGCTTAGAATATCCGTCAAGAATAAAAATCAAGGGCATAGCCATACGTTAAAATAACATCAAATAAAACCCTTAATTCTTTCGGAACTACTCTATTTATAACAGGCATAAATATAATGATACGATATACACACACAAAAAATCAACAAATAAAAATCGTTCTTATTGAAATCATTGCAAAAACGTTAAAAATTGCAAGTATGTGCCAGAAAACAGAATCAAGTTCTGCCCATACTGATATACTATTTATAGATACAATTCTTTTTCGAATTGATAAATGCTAAGTTCTAACCAAAACATTCTAAATCTTCAAAGATTGAATCATGTGAATCAAATGTATTATCAATTAAAGATATGTGTATGAGTGTTTAATTAGGACTACTTTTATTTATCCTGTAGAAAATTCTAAGTCTGGAAACCAATGTAATTTTCCCCTGATACAAATGTAAAAACAACCTAAATAACACTCAGATACTGAGCGCCTTCTTTTTCTCAGGTAAAAAATTTATTCTATTTTTCCTGGAGGAAAATTCTCTTTTCTCTGACGAGATATATAATTTTACGTTCTGGAATGGAAGAAACTTTCAATTCTATACCTTAAATAAATTTCGCCCAGTCAATTAAAATAGTAAATAATGGGAGCATGCATTTATATAAAATATATGAAAGCTCTCACCTGATACGATCCTGTCGGCTGCGCTAGTAAAACGTAATCCCTTCTTGGTCAAGTGGTTCTAAGGCGGTGAGAGTGGTTGTAAGAAAAAATATGTCAATTCAGATTTTTTTTAGCTGCAAAAAACTTTAATTTTACATACACAACATTTATAATAATAATACGCATCTAATTGAATTATCAGACACTGCTCGTTTCCCCCGCCATCAGCATTGTGTTCCTCACTTTTTCTCACTAGCCTGGGGTTGAGTTCTTCCTACCCTCCGCGTCAAGTTGAGATGTTCTTCTGCTCCTAGTCCAGTTAAGTTGTTATTTTCATAAATTTTACTACTATGATATGTAAAAAAATACGTTTATTGCATGGATATTTATAGATGTAATTAAGAGGGAAAATCTTAACTATTCCAGCAATATTTCTTTTGCAATATTTTAAGACGTTGCTTAAAATTAGTACTCTGAACATATTAAAAACACTGTAATAACAAATAAATGTTTCGTTTTAGTCAAAAATCAACTATTCTAAAACATGTTTAAATTTATATAACATGACCACGTATATCAATTTCAAAATCTTTAGTAATTACATTAAAAATTATATATGTCAATAAATATAATATTTAAAAAAATATTAGCAGTGCTTTTTTATGGTTATATTACTGATTCATTAGTAATTGTTTCTTATCGAATTATAATTAATAAAAGATATATATTATTCTTAAGAACATTCTTAAATTTTCTTCCTCAAAATGAATGAAATAATTGATAAATATATCTTTTCTATTAAAAAGCTATTCATATGGAACTTAATTGTTTGCTTGTCATATATATAATTTCAATAACGTTAGCATATTTTCGGTGTGTTAGAAGAACACATTGCTTAACACGTTCACTCCCAGCGTAGCACATGCGATACGCTCGCGCTTGCTCTCCTGTGCCCAGCGTATCACATTAGATAGGCTCCGAGAGTGTCCGCTACAGACCAACGTATCAACGCTTCATGAGAACGTCTTATTTAATTTTATTAATGCTTCTATATGGCGTTAAAATACCGCGAAATCTATATAGATAGGTTATTTGAAGTGTTGATTTTGGTGATATGGGCTTGGATTTACCTTCTGGCTTACAGGAGGGGGTTATTGTTAAAAGCACGTGTTGCGGCGTGGCTCTTTAAATGTAATAACATCATTTAAAGGGTACATTTGCTTTTGCTTTTTTTCTTTCTTGTATGCTTCTTAGAAGTTCGAATGAGAATTCATGGATGTTTATAGGGTTTAGGGCTTTTGTAGCAAATGCTCTCAGCTGTTCGTTTCCTTCGGTCGGTTTTCATTTGTAGCGACAGTCATGACGAAAAGAAAGTATTTATCTGATACTGAGATTTGCGAATTAACGAATGAGTATGACAGTGATGTAATCCAAAATAATCCAAATCTGTACATAGCTGTTAAAGGGGGGGAGGACGAAGAAGATGTGCCCTTTGCTTAAAAAAATCTTTTGTGAAGCACCAAAGTTGACAAAATATGTGTGTAAGACATGTGACGTTGGACTATGCATTGAAGAATTTTTTTTTATAAAAATACCATACTGCAAAATAAGATTCATTTCTTATATCTTAATATTAAATGTAATGGTACTTCACTACACCATGAGATTTATGCAACAAATGTAAGTATATTTTGTATTTTCTTAGAAGAAATGATTTTTTATGTAATAATTTATAAAGTATGCAATTTTCGATTAAATCTTTTTTCCTCTCGTATATATTAAATTTAATGCATTTTAAATAATATATTCAAAAGCCAAAATATTCTAATGAATAGCCGATTTTAGACGAATTTTTTCCGCGAATTAGGCTTAATATCTAAAATCGTCTGGGCACAGAGTGACACTCCGCGGTAAGAAGCCGAGGGCTCAGAGAAGCACTTCTTTTTTCTCCCTCCGGTAGTGAAAGGCTTACATTCTAAGAGCAATATGCAGAATTTTGAATGATAATAGACAATAAAAATAATTATTTTAAAAAAAGGAAAATTAGATTATCAACTCAGTTCTTAAAGTAACATTTCTCTTATCACGAAGGGTAATAATGTTAGAGGAGATACTTAAGCTATTGAGGATCGGGTGGAAACATCCCTGAGATACCCTTATTATAATTATCTCCGTAAAAAATGCCACAACAAATATATAATAAAATTTATTTCATAAAATTAAATATTTAAAGTGATTTGGAAAACAGAAACATTTAAAACTGAAGAAAAGAAACAAGTTACATATAGCAGATAAACATGTGCTTAAAGACGCTCATTAATCTGCATATTTGATGCTTTAAAAAATGTTTTTATTCTTTCAGTCATTAAAAAGAAGCTAAAATTTTAACATCTGAAGTTTCTTAAAGCTTCATTAAAATTAATCATTTTAACTCCTACATTTTTCAATGAAAAGAATGACCGAACCGTTTTACTTAATTCATTGTTCATGAAATATAGTTTTTAATCATCTTTCAAAAGTTTCTCTCGCAAGATGCGATTGACACATTCACTGTCAAAAAAATATCTTTAGTCTCAAACGTATATTTAAAAACTTAAGGTTTCATGGATATATAAGGTGGACACTCACGATTACTAGGAATTACACACACGTTTAACATATATAACCATACGGAAATCGTGAATGAGTGCGGCATTTGCGAAAGAATGGTACCCCTGAAAGCAACTATCTCGTTTCCCTTTAGAGCGACAATTTTCTCATTTCCCTTTAGTATTTCCTAACACTAACTTCATTCAATTATATCTTTTAATTTTGGTACAATTTTTTTTTCTATTTCAAGTACTCTTATAGGAGTATAACTAAAAAACAAAATTTTTTCTTAAGTAGTGATTAAAATATTTGATAAAGATTTAATTTTTCACTGCGTTTATGTAAAACAGTTATGAAACAAGAATGAGTGTATTGCTGAATCAAAATATATTTTTACCATTTTTGAATTACTTATTCTTGCAAACTGTTATGAAAACGGTACACTAAAAATGACAAAATATCGGAAGCAAAATTATATTACAGTTTTGGAACTTTTATAAATATATATGCAAACTTTCACACTTCTAGCTGTATTATTTTTTGTTATTTTAATTTTCTTTCACAGAGTGTGCCATATTATTTCATTAACCTTCAAATTTTTTAAAACGTTTTTCTGAATTTCACTTGGTGTGTGTGTGAGTGTGTGTGTGTGTCATCAAATTTCGATCGTTAATTTAACCAACTTCCCATCAAGCTAGAGCTTTCAAATTTTGGAAATCGTTCGTACTCGCTTAACAATGCAATATATAGACGTTTGCGACTAGTTTTAACTAATATTTCAATAATTTTAATAAGTCAAAATATTCTTTCCTCTCGGCGCTTTTAGGATTGAGGAAAAAATTTCTTTCCCCCTCTGGGAACACCGGGCACTCCCCACGCCGTATGAGGTATCGTAAAACTTTTGTACTCATAAAGGGGAGATACTATCTCCCCTTTACTATCTCCGAGATAGTAAGGGTTGCTGACTTTTAGTTAGTAATCATTCGCAAGAAAGAAAGTTTCCAATATTTGGCGCCATGTCTTATCACAATAATTTTTTCTGAATTCTGGTTCCCATTTTTTTTTTTTTTTTTAATAGAATGACTTACAAACTTTCAAATGCATGTTTTGATTTTAGGAGTATTATGAATTTTTTAATATGTCTCTTTAATATGTCTCACAAGTGTCTCTTTTTAAGTAAATTTTAAAGTTAAAAATAACTAACAGTTTTAACTAATATTTCAATAATTTCCTTTAATAAACTTCGCCACCATATAAAAACTTTGTTTTTAAAAACGTTGGTTTTTATATCGAATTATTTATACTCTTTTCATATATTTTAAATTGTTCACGATGCTCATGCATTTACAATGCCAAGTCTCTTTTTTTGTAACCAGTAAAAGATATCGAAATTATTTCAGGTAGTTTTGCTTAATTTGTTCGATAATTCTATGAATGAAATAAGAATTTTGATGAATAGTTATTTTTTTTAATCTACAAAATTAGATATAACTATTTCTAGTGTTTCTTGTAGTGTCTGATAAAAAAAATGCAAACCTGTAAATAACACTATTAGAACCAAACCCATGCACAGACTTGTAAAAAATAATTCTGAGAAATTGAGAAAAATATCACTTAAAAATACTAAAATTTATTGTACTGGCAATTTTAAGATATTAAAATATTTTTAAAAAAATTAAAATTTTAATTATTTTTTTGAAGATGATGGTTTTTTTTTTTCCTTTCTGGAATGCATATTTTATGAAATTCCATACATGGTAGACATGATTATTTTTTTTATAATTTTACAAAATTATGCAGCTCAATTTCGTAAAATGACACCATTTGTCAATGTAATATTTAATGCACACACTCTTCCTAAATTTACATGTAAGGAATGGTTCACTTTGCTGATTCAGGCTGAGAAAAAAAAAAAGGGGGGGGAGGAGGGATTTTTCGATAAACGTGTACAACGAAGGTATCTCCCAACCCTCTGAATACAAGAAGGTGTGAGGAAGTGATTGACATTTACGAGCTTCATGGCGTTCCGAAAGCTGTTAAGAGGGGAAGAAACTCAATGGTCGACTTCCCGACTAACCCGTTCTTTAAGATACTGTTCCTTTTGGTCTGGAATGATACTGTCCATCCTCAAAAGGTTAAAATGAAGGTTAAAATATGTGTTTCATTTATTTGTTGATAATTTTAATTAATACAAGGGTCACTCAAAGTAATTTTACAAGACTCTCCAATGCATGATTTATATCATCATAAAAATCATTAAAGAGGGATGTATAGAAGTTGAAAAATTGCTCTTTCCCTATAGGTGGTGCTGATTGCAAATCAATTTCGTCATGATTGATAATGTTTCAAACTGGTAACCATTTGTTATTATAAGTATGTGGTGTGGATGAAAAAAAGAAAATCCGCAGATTAGGTTGGGATATTTAAGCTTCTGATCCATGAAGTTGTCTTTCTTCATATTTAGAAGAAAGATATGTCCTTTTCTTTTGAATGGTGTTTTGAATGGTTCCTGTATAACTTCAACAAAAGCAAATGTTATGATTGTTGGGGGAGGGGGAATCAGTTACTTTTTTTTATTAAGTTAAAAGTTATTAACTTATTTAAAAAAATATTAATTCAATTTTGTCATGCTCTCTTATTGTATAGTTTTAAACCCCAATATTCAAAATAATTTTGATTTTCAAAAAAATCATTGCATGTCCCTTTGCCTTGAGTGGCAAATGAACTTTTTTTTAACTGAGAGTGAGCTAAGCATCTTGGATGCCGCTTAGAAATATATTTATCCAATCAAAATGTTCTTTAAAGGTTTTGAAAAAAATCGCAATGTCATCTAGGTAACAGCGGTACATTTTCTATTTTAAGTGACAAAGCATATTGTCCATCATTCTTTCCAATGTTATGAGGGCTTTAAATAGCCCAAAGGCACAGCTTTAAACTCGTACAATCCTTTTGGAGAGATAAAAGCTGTCTTTTAACGGTCACCTGCATCTAAATCAATATGTCAGTAACCGGTTCAAAGGTCCATGGACAAGAAAAATTTGAAACCCTTCAACAATCTAGTGTATCGTCTATGCATGACAGAGAGTATATATCCTTTTTAGTGATCTGTCCTTAGTGAGAGTACATATCCTTTTTAGTGATTGAGGCATCAGTAATTTACGCAGAAGTGCTGACTTCCATCTTTCTTCTGTACGAAGATTATCGGAGATAAGGGCTCTCTCTAGGTCTAATTATGCCTCAATCTAGCTTCTTCCCAAGTTCTTATATTATGCATATTATGCTACTCTCAGTAGGTGACACTCTGGCTCTTAGGCTTATGATAGCATGGTGATAGTATTTATGCAGTGTCAAATTCAAAATTTCGGATATCCATAGATTGCTCGAAAACTCTTGAAAATTTCTGTAGCACTCCAAAAAGCATCTTTTTTTGCTTCTAAGTCAGATTAAAAATTAACATGCTTGAGAAATAGACTTTCTAGCCATTTTTGTCTTGCCTAGAATGTAGTGTTGGCTTAGGAACGATAATAATGCCTTACCTATAAAATTCGTAAGAATAACCTGAGAATCAGCTTGTCCATTAGCAACCCATAATTTACTTACCATAATACTGGAGAGTTCCAAATTAAATTGGTTCCAAGATGTCTGAAATTTCTTATTACATTATTACTTCACGAGAGAAAGAACTTTTGGACATTTTTTTTTATTATTTTATTTTTTTGGACAACTTTTTTTTATTACAACCTATGTTTTCAGATTTATTGCTTTACCTGAAGTGAGCGTTAGCCCGTAGGTTTATTAATAATTTCACACATCGATTTGGAGACTAGAAAGGGGAAGAATGCCTTGTTTAACCTTTTGAGGACGACTGGCTGATCTAAAGGCCAAAAGGAACAGACCCTTAAAAGATGGCGCAGGCCGGTGTAGCGGCCAGGCACTGCTTTCCACTCTGAACAACTTTCGAATCAACATGAGGCCTATTACAACCCCGGAACATCATTTGCTTGACCAGTTTCTTTTGTATTCAGAAGGGAGGGGGATAGAGTTCCCTCTTTTACCCTTATCTAGAAATCCATCTTTTTTCCCTTATGCTCAAATTCTCACTAGCGGTGATTGTTTTCAAAATGCCCCACACTAATTAAAATCGTTATAGTAGATTACATATTTACCAATCTGTTCCTTTTGTTTCAATTAGATAATTTTTATTATCTTGATTTGCTTACATTCGTACGCATAAGAACTATAAAAAAAATCTGTAAAATCATTACACTAATACACCTTTTTACCTTTTTTTTAAATAATTTTGCTTATAATAGATAACTTTATTCCTTTTTTTGTATTAAATAAATTCTGTAATCTCAATTTTTATCGTATAAAAATTTCTAACCTAGAATAAAATTTAATTTGTTGTTTAAATATGAAATTATTGGATTAATATGTTGAACTTAAGCATTATTTAATTATTTGGAAATAAATTTTTAATTTCTAATTTGTGTTCCTCTTTAATTTATTATTCAAATAATTATATATATTAGTATTATTAAGAAATATATGTTACATAAAATTTTTATTTTCATAGTTTATTTAAAAAAGTGTTATAACTTTAACTGGTGATTTTTTTTATGATTTTTATTTTATTTTTTTCATACTAAGTATAATTACATATTTTCATAATGAATTTTTTTTTTCAAATACACGTATAGCTATGCATCTGCCTGATTTAAAAATACCTCAGTTCTACATTTTTATTAACTTTTATACCTGTAAAACTACTTAAAAATATTTTTGTGGAGAATTTGAAGCAATTTTAGCATTCAGTATTTGATGAAAATTTATGCATAATTACACATTCTATTGCAATACAGAAATGTATTTTTACTGTTATCTTCCGTTAAGCATAACGTAAGACAATTTTTTAAAATTTTATACCGTAACATCAAAAAAAAAAAAACTTTTTTAATCATGTATAGACAACAAACAAACAAAAAATATTTGCAATAAAAGAAAATTACAGAAATATTTGTTATAGATTTTTAAAACTATCCGTTTTAGTCTTTCGAATTTATAAAATGCAAGAAACTAACTTCGACATTTTTTACTATGACAACTGATGTATAAAAGTGGAGTCTTCGAAACAAAAAACAAAAACTATTAATTCCGATAATTTTTCTTTCAACGAATATTGCGAGTTCTTCAGCATCAGAAAAATGCCCCGATTTATACGAAAACCTTAGAATCAAGAATGAAATTTTTGCTTTTATTATATTTTATACTTTAAAAGTTTTACAGTGTTGGATTTCCTGATTTTTCGAAACTTAACTTTATCGGTTCCTATTCAGCATTTTTTCCAACTCGTCTGAATATAGACTTAATGGCTTCGATCCTGTGTTTTCAGAATTATCGCATTCGCTGAAGCATCCTGCTTGCACTCATATTTTTCGAAGAATCAATTTTGTCAAGTTGCGATAAGCTGCACAACCTTTTATTTCGATAAAACACACATTATAATTACTAGCTCTCTTAGAAAAACTCTTTCAAAGGTTTACTACTGAACAAAACGCTCGACTAAGTTGAATTCACGAATGAGCTTCTCGATTGAGTAAAATTCGCGGATTATGTCAACGGCTTCTACAGTCGATCGAAATCTCTCTGATCTTAATTCATTCCTGCATTCTTAAATGACCAAAGGGTCACTGCTCAACTTAATTAGGGATCTTCAAGTTGTTTACTTAAAGAATCAGTAGCACAAAACTTAGGCCTGAACATTTTACCTTGTAAAAAGAATATCTATTCTTTTGGTAATCAACTAAGCCCAGTGACTCAAAGCTTAGGTGTGTCAGTAGTAGATCTTCAGATCGAAGATTTTTAATCCTAAAGTACTAATATACGTAAATTTTAAGTGCGCTCTTCCTTTATTTGTACTTTTCTGACATTTTCCTTCCACCAATATACTTGTTTGATTTTGAGTGCTTCAAGGCGTCATTTAGTAGGCTGCATGCCAAGTGGTTTGAATTTTTCATCTACGGTTCATTTGTCTTGCTTTATGAACTGGAACTCACCATGTAAATTTTACGTGTCGCTAGTGATATGCGAAAATTTTCACACGTAAATTTTACTTGTCGCTAGTAATACACGACATTTTAAACACGTAATTTTAACGTAGGCCCAGTGATAGAGTCTTTACATTTAAATTTGTGAATGGCATGTATAAAAGTGTTTCGATTCTTATTTCATACTGTGTTGAACAAATGGCCAAACGGTTCAAGTACTTAACAGATGAAGAAATTCAAGAATTGATTTTAGAATCTGAAGATAGTGTAATTGGCGATACCGTTGAATTTGACGAAGACAGTTTGAATGACAGTGATGCTGATCTAGATTATATTCCTGATGATAAAAGAGTGATTGATCCTGATTTAGTGATTCATTCCCCGATACAAGAACTTGAAAGTAGAGGTGATATGGACAAAGGTAAAAAAAGAAAATTGAATTACATCCTCAGAAGAAAAATATAAAGACTACAAATATTCAAGATACAAATGAACAAGATCATATTTTTTTTGGATGCTGACTTAATAAAAGGAATAAATGGTTATGAGCGGTATATGAAAATTATTGTTAACACTAAACTGAAAACTAACGAAAAAATATTCATATTAAACCAGGTCCAGTTGCTGAGGCTCGATTTCCTAAGGATCAGTTGATTTTTTTAAAATTTATTTCCGATGTAGTAAAGAAAGAAATACACACACAAACGCAGAAATAAACCGAAAGAAGATAGGTTATGCAAATATAATGGATGGTTCCCTAAATAATGTAAATTACGATTAACTTGTTTGGAATATTAATACTAACTTATCTTTACAAGATAACCATTTGTTTAATGTTTCAGATGTCAAAACTTTGGGCATAAGGCGACTGAATGCTCAAAATTAAATATGGAAAACAAACTCAATGATATAGTTACATCTCTCAATATTGCGAAACAAGCAAATCTGTTCAAAATGGTTCGTTTCGGTAATTTAAATATTAACTCATTGATAGATACTGGAAGTCAAGCTACGTTAATTTCTAAAAATATATTTGAAAAATTAAGTATTTGTGAACTGAATCAGTGTAATTCAATTTTATCGGAATTAGGAGGTTGTAAAATAAAGCCCTTAGGTATATTTATGGGAGAAATGTAAATAGATAACTTTAAGTGTACTACTGATATATGTGTTGGTGAAAACGGTGCGATATCACATAATGCTATTATAGGACTTGATGTAATTTTGCAAGGGGAAGTTATAATAACTGAAAATGGTTTAACAATAAAAAAATAAGTGTTTGTGTGAAAAAAAATATTTTATTAGCTTTGCCAGTTAATATTAATTTTGATGAAATTGAAGAAAATATAGGTTTAATATTTCAAAATCCATTAAATATGAAGTGTGTCAATCTATACTGCTGTTTGTAGAAAATGCAACACCATGAAAGAATCATCAGAATCAAATGAAATTTAATGCAGAAACGACTTGTACTGATACAAATAAATGATGAAATTTTCAAAACAAAAGAAACAAATTAAGCGTCCGAAATCAGTATTTGGTGCAGCCACCATGCGCTGCAATAAGTGCTGCTATACGACGTGGCATGGAGTCAAACAGATGTTGAATATCTGCTTGAGGAAGAGAATTCCATATCGCTTGTATGCGCAACCAAAGTTCGTCTTTGGAAACTGCAGGACGCGGATCACGAGCGAGACGCCGACCAACCATATCCCACACGTGCTCAATAGGCGACATATCCGGTGAATAAGCAGGCCAAGGAAGAAGTTGCATGCGTTGTGCTGAACAGAAGTCTCGAACAGTCCGCGCAACATGTGGGCGTGCATTATCCTGCTGAAAGATAGCTCCAGGGATGCCTTGAAGGAAAGGAACGACTTCGGGCTGTAGCACTTCACGGACGTACCTGTTGCTATTGAGATTACCCTCAATTCGTATCAAATTGGATCGTCCATGATACGAAATCGCACCCCAGACCATAACTCCGGGTGTTCGACCACTATGTCGTTCAATAATACACTCAGGAAGGCAGCGTTGACCGGCATAACGTCTAACACGAACACGGCCATCATGGGTCCACAAATTGAAGCGTGATTCATCTGAAAAGACAACTTGGTGCCAATCAGCTCGCCTGTCTCTGTGCTCAAGAGCCCACTGCCGACGCAGCCGTCGATGATTCGCCGTGAGGGGAATCCTGTATAAAGGCACCCTTGCACGCAATCCACGGCGCAGCAGACGACGACGAATTGACGAAGCCGACAATTGTACACCTGTAGCAGTAGACCAACGTGCTGCCAGCTGCCTGGAGGAAGCTGTGCGATCATTCACCGCCATGCGGAGCAGGTGTCGATCATCGCGCTCTGACGTCACCTTCTGTCGTCCAGTGCCTGTTTTTCGAGTTGTTCGGTGCTCGTCGGTCCACTGCTTCCAAACTCGCATCACTGTGGAACTGTTCCGCTGCATACGAGCTGCTATTGCGCGATAGGAAAATCCTCCTTCTCGAAGGCCGATTATCCTCCCTCGTTCAAACTCCGTAAGTTGCTTGAATTTCTTATTCTTCCGTCGTGGAGGCATACTCAGGTCTCACTAAACGTTTGCCACTAACAAATAATCATAGACTTTTTTCAACGTCCCGCTACAGCACTTTATTTATACGCTTTGAGCATCAATTCAGAGGGCGCTGCGCGCGCCGCGCACGCGCGATGGCTCTGAAACTTTATTAATTTGCATAATATCCTATAATTGACATTTGCTGCGAATTTCATTTGATTCTGATGATTCCTTCATGGTGTTGCATTTTCTACAAACAGCAGTTTATATTAAATTACCAACCGAAGAAGATTAAATCAACTAACATAGAATTAAATATTTTAACTAAAAATAAAGAACCAATATATCAACGACCGCGACGTATACCTTTTTTACAACGTTTTTCTGAATTTCACTTGGTGTGTGTGTGTGAGTGTGTGTGTGTGTCATCAAATTTTCGATCGTTAATTTAACCAACTTCCCATCAAGCTAGAGCTTTGAAATTTTGGGAATCGTTCGTACTCGCCTAACAATGTAATATTTAGACGTTTGCGACAAGTTTTAACTAATATTTCAATAATTTTAATAAGTCAAAATATTCTTTCCCCTCGGCACTTTTAGAATTGAGGAAAACATTTCTTTCCCCCTCTGGGAGCACCGGGCACTCCCCACGCAGCATGAGGTTATCGTAAACCTTTTGTACTCACAAAGGGGAGATACTATCTCCCCTTTACTATCTCCGAGATAGTAAGGGTTGCTGACTTTTAGTCAGTAATCATTCGCAAGAAAGAAAGTTTCCAATATTTGGCGCCGTGTCTTATCACAATAATTTTTTCTGAATTTTGGTTCCCATTCTTTTTTTAATAGAATGACTTACAAACTTTCAAATGCATGTTTTGATTTTATGAGTATTATGAATTTTTTAATACTCTCACAAATGTCTCTTTTTAAGTGAATTTTAAAGTTAAAAATAACTAACAGTTTTAACTAATATTTCAATAATTTTCTCTAATAAACTTTGCCACCATATAAAAACGTTGCTTTTAAAAACGTTGGTTTTTATATCGAATTATTCGGAAAATAAGATTGTTGATGCTCAAATAACTGAATGGTTAAAACAGGGAATTATAAAACATTTTTCTTCAATTTTCTTTTTCAACCAAGCGTACTGAAAAATTAAAAGAAATTATTGAAGCCGAATTACAAGCCAATTTTGAAAAACAGGGTAACGATTTACGAAAAGATGCCAAAAAACAAATATTCAAAGTTCAAGAGCAAAATAAGAAGACATATAACTTACGAAGGTGAACACCTCATTGCTATAAATTAGGTGACTTAGTTGCTAAAAAATTCACTCAATTCGGACCATATCTTAAACTTAAATCGAAATTCTTTTGCGTACAAAATAACTAAAATTAGAGGCAATGGCACATATAATGTCTCAAAAGAAGGAGAGCATGAAAGACCTTTAAATACAACAACTTGCGCAGAATTTATAGAAAGATGGTGAATAACATAAAATACCCCATTATACTTCATTTATTTGACTATGTATCTACCAATTGTGACTTTTCCCGATTATGAATATTCCCCCCTAAACTTAACTGGATTTATCTATGTTTTTTGAAGATGTTAAACAAAAAAAAAAAAGAAGAAATAAGTGAAGCGGATGACAAAGCAAGACGATGATACCTCATAGGCAATAAAATTCCGAAGACGATGATGTTCCAAGATTGAGATAAATGCTGTTCGAATTATCAATTTGTTGCTGTTTTTGAATTTTCTCTTTTCAACTTTGTTTTTTAGGTCGAGACGATCTTTTTTTTGTTGGAATCGAGAAGCTGAGGTCATCTTCTTCCTGGACGGACGAAGTGTAGCTTTGCAGAAAAAACACCCGATCATAGCTTGCCTGTGCTACTTAAGGAAGCACACTCTCGAAAGAGAGTCGACTGGAGTCATCGAAACAAAGAAGACGCCCTTCTGATGTCAAAAAGATGATTTATGATTTTAGACGTTGAAAATGACAATTATTTTTGTTTTAAATATTATTATGAAATGTCTTGTCCAGTGTGTGCAACTATTGTTAATGGTAAACGTCAATATTAAATGTGCTAAAATTCAAGATCTGATTCTTTAATTAGAATAATTAGTAACATCAGCCATTCCATATATATATATATATATATATATATATATATATACACACTAGCAGGCCCGGCCACACAATGCTGTGGCTAAGTTATACGTTGAATTATATTATAGTTAACTATTCAATACAGTCAAATTATTATTAGAGGAATAAAGACGAAAACATTGTAGCCGATGTAAAAACCCACGGGATTGCGATTTGAACCGTATGTCAAAATTTAGATTGATGAAAATTTTCGTGGAGTTAATAACAGGTCAATTGAAAGTCCCCGGCCTGACACATAGATGGCGCTACTAGAATTAAATCCATAAGTTTTTTAGTTAGCCCTAACCCTCAAAAGATGCGTGTATAAATTTGACAGCTGTCGGATCATTAGTTTGTGAATTATAGCATTTTGAGTGAAGCAGCTTTTGTTATTGTGAAAAAAATGGATAAAAATGAATTTCGCGTGTTGATAAAATATTACTTTTTGAAGGGAAAAAATACAGTTGGAGCAAAAACTTGGCTTGATGCCGAGTTTCCGGACACTTCCCCAGGAAAATCAACCATCAAGGATTAGTGTGCTAAGTTTAGACGTGGTGAAATGAGCACCGAAGACGGTGGACGCCCAAAAGAGGTTGTTACCAACGAAAGCATTAAAAAAATCCACAACATGAATTTGAATGGCCGTAAATTGAAATTGAATGAAATAGCAGACACTCTAAAGATATCAACTGAACGTGTACATCATATCATTCACGAATATTTGGGTATGAGAAAGCTCTGTGCAAAGTGGGTGCCGCGCAAGCTCAATTTTGACCAAAAACAACGACGAGTTGATGATTCGGAGCAGTGTTTGAAGATGATTGAGCGTAATAAACCCGAATTTTTGCGTCGATATGTGACAATGGATGAAACATGGCTCCATCATTTCACTCCGAAGTCCAATCGACAGTCATCCGAGTGGACTACACTCGATGAACCTGCTCCAAAGCGTGGGAAAACGCAACATTTGGCTGGCAAGGTTATGGCATCTGTATTTTGGGATACGCATGGAATAATTTTTA
The DNA here is from genome assembly GCA_019974015.1 of Nephila pilipes. Classification (NCBI taxonomy): domain Eukaryota; kingdom Metazoa; phylum Arthropoda; class Arachnida; order Araneae; family Nephilidae; genus Nephila; species Nephila pilipes. The sequence goes on along the minus strand of BMAW01130694.1, from coordinate 398,967 downwards.
TTGACTAATTTGAAAAAGGAAGGACCATCAACAGCGACTATTACATAGCGTTATTGGACCGTTTGAAGGACGAAATCGCCGATAAACGACCGCATTTGAAGAAAAAGAAAGTGCTGCTTCACCAAGACAATGCACCGTGTCACAAGTCAGTGAAAACGAGGACAAAAATCCATGAATTGGGCTTCGAATTGCTTCTTCATCCACCGTATCCTCCAGATCTTACTCCCAGCGACTATTTCCTGTTCTCAGATCTCAAAAGAATGCTCTATGGGAAGAAATTTTCGTCGAATGAAGAGGTGATCGCCGAAACTGAGGCCTATTTTGAAGCAAAGGACAAATCTTACTACAAAAATGGTATCGAAAAGTTGAAGGGTTGCTATAATCAGTGTATCATCCTTGAAGGGAATTATGTTGAATAAAAAAAACTAATTTTGCCAAAAAAATGTGTTTTACTATGGTAGGCCGGGGACCTTTCAATTGACCTGTTATTAAGCACAAATCAATATAAAATTTTTAGTTTTATGTTTTATTCATCTCATATTCAAGTATAGGTTTTAATAAATGAGTAATTTACGAAGTTCTTAGTTGATAACAATTTTTAAATGAGATAGGTAGCGTAGAATATTTATTATTTTTAATAATTATATTCATCATTTTGAATTATAAAAATATTCAATTTTAAATTAATTCAAAGCTAATCGGTACACAATATTCTTGCTTAACCTGTGTCTTGCTAACACGAATAGATTCAACGGTTTTCCCACACGTGAGCATGCAACATATAATTGCCCATGAGGAAAACATAGGTTTTCCAAGCCGCAAATTGACATTGTTTGGCCTTGAGACTTATTTATGGTCATGGAGAGAGCTAAATGAATCGGAAAATGAATCCTTTTGAAAGGTATCGCAGATTATGACAGTATAATTGGAATGCGAGTCAACAGGACCACTTCTCCTGTAAACTTTCCAGTTAAAATGGTTGCTTCAAGAATATTTCCAGTAATCTTTTTGATTACCAAACGTGTATCATTGCATAATCGAGGTGGATTCAAATTACGAAGAAGAAAAATAGGTGAACAAGTCTTCATCCGAAATTTATGTGGTAGCATTCCGGGCATATCCAGAAAATTTAAGAATTTAATTGGAAAATTAACATTTTCGTTTTCATCAACAACAGTGTCGATTGATTTAAAAGACACCAGATTACTTGGCAACAATTGTTGTATCTGGATGTTAAATTCGTCAATATCAACATTTTTGGCTGCCAAAATAACCCGATTACTGAGCCAGTTATGATCCAAGTGATTATTCTGTATGTCCGGAAAGATACTCTCAATTGATTCATTTTTTTGCCAGAACAACAGTGCAGAAATTGTCTGACAATTTAATGCATTGCGTATTTGATTGCAGTTCTATTCTACCATTTCCAATATCTAGCAGTTGTTCGGAAAACATTTGTGCCGATGGATCATTTTGCAATTGTAAGTGCATGTTTGTGGTCGGTCGAAGTGTTTCGACACTTCGCCATAAGAACGATTGTTTTAAACATGTACTAATCGGCGAAGGTAGAGAGAGGAATAACTGGTAAGGTCTGTCGTAAATCACCAGACAGTAGTAAGACAGCACCACCAAAAAGTTTATCGTTGCTGTTCAAATCTTGCATAGTTCTGTGCAATGCTTCAAGTGAATGTTAGTGAGCCATAGTGCCCTCATCCCAGATTATGCAACACTGCAGCTATTTCGCTATTCTTTTTAATGTTAAATATTGCATTTGGATTTTTATTAATGTCTAATGGCAGCTTGAATATTGAATGTGCCGTTCGCCCGCCATCTAGCAAAGTGGCAGCAATGCCTGACGATGCAACTGCCAATGCGATTTTCACTTGCAACTGGATCTTGGCAAAGATCAATGATATTAAAAATGTCTTACTGGCTCCATCTGAAGAGTCGAAGAAAAAAGAACCACCTTGTTCAGTATTAACAGTCAGCATAATCCGATTATAAATATTTCTTTGTTCAGCTGTCAGTATCGGCTCACTGATCGCGATAACTGTAGCTAAATTACCATGGTCTTATTGTTTTTTTGTTGTAAATCACTGTTAACTAAGTCGGTGGCCGGGCGATCAGGTGATGACATACAATAAATGATTAAGTGGTAAATTCAAAATTAAAATACATAAATCCTCGATCAACACTAACGATTCATTATACATTTCTGGCGTGTGATCTATGTTTTGGCATTGGTTTGTTTGTCTAATTTGGTGCAATATGTCTTCAGTCATATATTTCTTGTATTTTTCTCACAAAATCAATGCTTGTGATGGACAACACGTTATAATAATTCGAAATAAAAACCAACGTTTTTAAAAGCAACGTTTTTATATGGTGGCAAAGTTTATTAAAACATTATTAAAATATTAGTTAAAACTGGTCGCAAATATCTAAATATTGCATTGTTAGGCAAATAAGAATGGTTCCCAAAATTTCAGAGCTCTAGCTTGATGGGAAGTTGGTTAAATTAACAATAGACAATTTGATGACACACTGATACACACCAAGTGAAATACATAACAACGTTAAAACTAACTAAAATTAATTAATCCGGTAAATTAAATGGTTGGAATACAGTTTAGTCAAACCACTCTCGGAGACAGGAATTATTTGGCGGTATTTTGCCAAATGTATCTAAATTGGTCCGCGAAGCGGACTTAACATTCAGCCAAAAAAAAAAAAAATTCGGCAAGTTTGGCAATTATTCAAATTGCACCAAGTGATTGGGCTAAACTGCATTATTTAAAAAAATATGAGTTAAAACTTGTCGCAAACGTCTAAATATTGCATTGTTAGGCGAGTACGAACGATTCCCAAAATTTCAAAGCTCTAACTTGATGGGAAGTTGGTTAAATTAACGATCGAAAATTTGATGACACACACACACACACACCAAGTGAAATTCAGAAAAACGTTGTAAAAATAATTGCTAACAGCTGACGAATGTTATTCGGCGTTGATGTCAACGCTGCCCCGGCAAGTGTCAAGTCCCAATGGTTGTAGTCTTCCAACAATTGCAACTCGCAACACACATATTGATATGTATTGAATACTCGACCATTAACTGTTCTCAAAAATTTGAAAGATGTTGGTCCGAGAACATCAACTACAGTAAATAGAAGCATTCACGTTGTTTTGGATACACTGTGTAAAATCGTCCCAATGTCTTGGCTTTTAATATGGCTGTAATTGAAGGATGTGGTTTTCCTTGTTTCCGTGGCTCCCATTTTTTACCTGATTTGTCCCCTGTATAATAACGTGGAACATCAGTGTATAGTAATGTTTTTGCGAATTGATCGAAAACATCAGATTTCTATCATAATGTAAAAATTCAGTTAATGTCATTTTTGGAGTGCTTTTTGAACATTTTCTTCAGTGAAGTACACACGATGACCGTTTTCAAGATGTATTGCTAGATGCTGGACAGAAGGGTCTCACATTCGCGTGTAGAAAAACTAAGAAAATGCCTGACAGCTTCGTTGATGCCAATGTATCTACCCATTTGGTATCGGGCTATTTCGTCATTTTTATTTATGTTTTGTACTTCAAATAAGAAGCCAAATAACTGCCTTTATTAACATATTTATATATTAAATGTACTTAATCGATTTTACGGAACTGCAAAGTTCGACATTAATATGAGCCATATACGTTTTTGAAAGCCATGGTGAGTACGGTACCACCCACTGATTGTCAATTTCAAACTGTTTTTTTAGCGTTTTCCAAAGTAGTATCATTCGTATACTGCTTTGGGAAACGTTTCTTACATTTTGCATGCATGGCGATGTCATGTTAAAAGCATCACACGGTCCGGGATCATGTGACTGGTAACAACATCAAACAATTCTTAGTCCATTGATGTGACTAGAACTTTGGCTGAAATTATTTGATCCTTTTCTTCGGGACGGATTTTAACTTCAAGCCAAATTAAAATATAGGCATGAAGAAAATTCGCTTTTGCCACTCAATTGAATACAGCCAGTAACGTGTGTTACCGAAAACCGAATGTTTAACTATGAAATCAATCAAGGATTTTTTGAATGAGCAATTTTTGAATAAGCCTTATAATTAATGTCTGGTACATATTCGAATGCAAGACGAACAAATGATGCACGTGTTAATGAGCTGCTGGTCCGCTGTCTCTCGTTCTCGTACTCGTTTTGTGGTTATGTATTGTTCACGCGTCGCTCTTGTTCTCGCAATAGACTGTCGCAGATGTTCCTAAATTATCTATGTGGTAAGCTAAAACTCCCCAGGTTTGCATGTTACATCATGTTACACAGATTTGCATGTTAACTCATCTTTGGCAAATTTTCTTTTCTTTTTAGATCTATTTTTTTTTCTGGGCAGTTTCACACTACATGATGAATGTCGTCTTGATTCAGTTATCCGCTCTTCATCAAGTTGAGCAAACACTTTTAATGCATTTGTTCCTACTCGCACACAGCTGCATTTAAGACATCAAACAAACCTTGAAACCCTTTATTATGGCCAGGTAGGCACCTAATCGTAGAGTTTGCAACTCTCAACGAAAACTTCCTTCCGTATAAATTTCCACATAACGCCATTAAAACTTTCATTTGCATTTTGTGTTTTCCCATGCAAACATTTATTCAGTAAATGATTGTCGCATAATTTCATATAACGAGGTTTAATGATGGTCATTATGTTTTGGTGTAGTCCTTTACCAGTATCATTATATTACCAGTATTTCGAAGCCTTGAACCCACACGCTTTTGAATGTGTCCCATGCATTCAAACTTTGTGACACTATTTTCACCATAAATATTTCTAATCGAATCAAAACCTTTTGAATCACCAACTCCATAAAAATGCACAAATTTTAATTTTTTCATGGTCTTTCAAATATGCGATAGATACCAATGAGTTCCATGGTACCAGATGATCCCACATGTTTCACAACTTATGAGTAATTCTACCTTCATGATTTTTTTGACAATATCCGCACATTTTTGACATAATTTCAATGTCCAGCAGTTTGCATGTATCTGTGAATATGGCACTAACACATCTATTCAGAGACAAATGTCCTCTTCGCTGCCATCGACTGACACGCCTCACTGAACAATTTCATCAAAATTATTTTTCTCATGAATCTCAGTGGCAGCCTCATTCATAATTTTATGTGCCACATTACTGGAAACATTGTCCAACTTTTTATCAAGACATTTGTAAGCTGTCTTAGATAAAATGTTCAAATTGATAGCTGAACACAGTTTTTCTGCAGCATAATGTCCCTTTCCAATAATCCTCAAGCCAAAAACAAATGCAAGGTTGGTGCTGTCAGTGCATTTTGTTCAATTTTGGAGATGTACAAAAGGAGATGGAGCATTCATAGTTTGAACATTTTAGTAACAAATTAGATGCTAAGCCAAATACTGATTCTTCGAAAAGCTTTATACCATTTTGAAAACACTCAGGACAATTAATCATTTAAAATCCAAAAATCGAATCATTTAAAATTAATTACTATATTATGATCTTTATTTTCTAAATTATCAATTAGTTTTGAATGTGATTGAAGTTTTGAATCACTTACTGTTGTTGTTACACTTCTATACGTGTTCTTCTCATCCACATTCTTGGTGTAACGATTTCCCTTAAACTAATATTTTCAAACAGATCTTCGATTTTTCCTATTAGCCATGACTTTTAACAAAATACTAGTGCTAACTAATAAAATCAAAAATATCTAACTGAAATTAATTTCTATCAAAATCAATCCCAACATTTGAAAGTACTATCGTAAACATAGTTTAAGCTTTGTAAACACAATATTGTTGCCAAACGTTTTGAACAAATTGGGTGTTGCCCTACAGTCTTAAAAGCACAAATTAAACAAATAATTTGCAATAAAAATATTGCGACTATATATTGAGATAAAAACTACCCTATCTCTCAAGTTGGACCAAACTGCACACAGTGTGCTAAATTCATTAAAATTGGTTCATTTGCTTAGGAAATCATAGCGGACAAGCAACGTCACAAGAAATTTTTATATATAAAGATACATATGTAGGGGTCATAGGAATTAAATTTCTCGAACAAAGAGTTACTGAAGTTAGTATAAAAAGGTTTAATGTACATGACAATTGGATACACACTGATGTATTACATATACTGCATCACAGGTAGATGTTACTGCCTTCACGGAGTAACAGCATAAATGTTCACTCGCAGTTATTAGTTTTTTCTCGCCTCCATGCGTTCGAACAGCACCTTCTCGTTCTCGTTCCTCGGCGCTCTCTCTCCCTCTGAGCACAAACAAGAGCCGCAGCTGGTCGCATCTGACCGGAGCGCCATCAGGTGGCTGGTGCTTGCTCCAATCCTACAACTCGGCCACTCTTGACAATTGTTTTGTCCTCAAAACTTCCCTCGCTCTTTCAACATCAGATACTACCTGCAATACAAAGAAGTCATACACATAAAAACATAATATGGTACATAAAATCTTTATAGTTTTAGGTCGGAAGATCAAGGCTTCGTGTGGTCGGTAGCTGCAGAGGTGTGACCGTGATCTTCATAGTGTACCACTTTTTCCACTTCGAACCAGTCTTTTCCCATGGTTGCCGTAATTTGGTATGGACCAAAAACTTGGGTCTAAACTTTAGACCACTTCCAAATTGAGTGCGCTGTATGGCTAAGTCATTTAATTTTATACTCGTGCTTTCTTCCTTTTCTTGTTGTAACTATGACTTTCTGATCTCTTCTTGTATTCTCAGGATATTCTTTCTTGCTTCATCTCTGATTTCTTCCCGATCCTTCGTAAACATATCTGTTTCTTCTTTCTCGAGAATTTCTATAATCTCAAATCCTCTCGATTTCGAATTTTGACACCAGTGAGAAGATCAAAAGTTGTATTCTTTGTACTTCTGCACGTAGTACTGTTCAAAATCCTTTGCACATCTGCAACATACATGTACCACTTCGTTGGATCTTCCAACGACAATTTTGCCAGTACTGGAATCACAGTCTTGTAGATTCTTTCCACCTGTCCATTTCCTCTAGGAACACTAGCTGTGATCAATATATGATGGATTTTCTCTTGAATGCAATATTCTTCGAATTCTTTAGAGATAAAAGCCGAACCTCTATCGGTGATAACTCAGGAGGGATTTCCAAAAGTTACTTGTTGTAGTCTCAGTTTCTTCCACTTCACTTGCATACACACCAGCGCTTCCCGCTCTTCTCCATAGTTAAGGTTAGAATCCACAGTTAAGTTCCTTATTTACAGGTGGCGTGGTGATAGCACATGCAAGCGTTAATATATCGGCCCCCATTGACATGTTTAAAGGGGAATCTTTACTTAGAGGGGTTGAAGGTTTTTTCGAAACGTGCCAAGATCGCCAAACAGAGCAATTACTGTTCCAATGTGATAATCGTCCAATTGTGGTTACGTCACAAACGATGACGTAGGAAAGATTCTAAGAAAAGCTGAGTAATAAGGCATTCCTCCGCTACATAAAAAAGTTCTATTCAATTATACCTTTTATAATAACTGAATTTTAAAAAACGAATTATTTGTATCAGTTTCGAAACCTGCTACATAAAAAAAATTATAATATATTTTTTATATTGATAGTATTTCAAAAAATTCACTCACTAATAAAAAAAAGCTCCAAATAAAGTCATATATTTTGTAATTCATCGTATTTACAAAAAAATACGTTCTCTCATATAAAAAAGTTCCAAATACAAGTATATATTTTGTAACTGATCGTATTTAAAAAATATATTTTGTCGTAAAAAAAAGTTCTAAATACGATTATATATTTTATAATTGTTCGTACTTAAAAAAATACATTATCTAATAAAAAAGTTCCACATACAATTACATATTTTGTAATTAATCGTATTTACAAAAAAAAATACATTCTCTCATATATATAAAAGTTCTAAATACATTTTCCAAATTCAAAATATATTTTATAATTGACAGATTTTAAATATATATATATATATATATATATATATATATATATACTGAAAATTTATGAAAGAATAATTTAAAATATTTAAAAAGACAAAAATCCAGAAAGAAATGTAACAATGAAAGAAAAATAAATGAAAATATGGAACCCAGCAAGTCAAAAAGCAATATCGGGCTGAGGACCGATTAAGCGGGGTTAAACTAGTTTAATGGTACCAACCTTCCCCCTTTGTGACTTGGTAGGCTGAATTAGGAAATCCAAATTGCAAAAGAGTTCATGATTAAAAGATGCAAACAAATTCAGCGATAAAATCTACAAAAATAAAATCTATAATTCCTGGTAGGCTGAATTGGGAAATCCAAATTACAAAAGAGTTCAATGATTAAAAAATGCAAAAAATTTCAACGATAAAATTTACAAAAATAAAATCTATAATTCTAAAATTATCAACAAATCAAAATATAAAAATTACTTACAAAATTCAAAGAAATGAAGATTCAAATATGTGAGTAGTAAGACGGAATTTTCTTTAAGCTTCAAGATGTATATCACATACTCAAAATGAAAAAATATAACACATCATCACCATATAAATTGAAAAAAGATTTAAATCATTGTTTGATTGGTAATAAAATGCAAAAGGATGCAAACAAATGGTTGGTAATAAGTTGTATGGTAAAGGAGTATAACGGTCCAGAGAGTGAGTAAAAATGTAAGCTGTGTAAATGTAAATAAATAAATAAATTCTTCACGGCTAGACCACTAACAAGCCGACTTTGTGGACCTATTGTTGTGTGGTGGATTTGAAATTGGATCACGATTCGCAAAGATGTTTAATATATTTGTGATGTATACAAGTATTTAAGAAATTTATTGGATAATCATGATCCAAACAGTTGTTGAATAATTTTTTAATGTTATTAAATTTGTCTATTTTATGTGTGATTAATTTGTTATTACGTAATAAAAAGCCCAATAAAATATTCCTATAAATGGATCTGTGAAGATTACTGTTCCAAAAAGGTATTTTAATTACATGGAATTCGAATCTCTCTCTTTTATCAAAAATATTACTAATAAGTCTATTGTCAACTATTTGCAAATCGAGATCTAAAAATTCTACTGTATTTGAATTAAGATTAGTTTTTAATAGTTTTAGATAATTAGGGTAAAAAGAAATATTTGGTTTAAAACCTCAGTTTTACCTAAAATAATTAGATCATCTATGTAACGAAAAAGAAAGTAAGAATCATTGTCAATCTGTTTTAATTCATAAAAATGTAAATAAAAATTGGCCAGACAATTACTAGCTGGACCTCCCTGAGGGAGACCCTGAATTTGTTTATAGAGATTTTGACCAAAAACTATAAAATTCTCTTGTAATACAAGTTTAATGAGAGTATTGAATTTTTCCTGTTTTATTGTTTGATTAAAATCATATTTATTGTATAAAATTGCAAGAACCTTAATTAAATCTTGAATATCTATTGAGTTAAAAAGGTCTTCAAAATCATATCCATGTATAGAGAATACCTCTTGTTCCTTCATGTTTTTGACAATTTCAAAACTATTTTTAATAATAGCAGTATTTTCAATATTGTCAATAGATTTTTGAAGAATGGATTGAAGGAGTTTGCCAGATTTAGTGATATAGGTGTTATATCCATTCGTAATACTTCGAAATTTGACAGGATTTTTGTGAAATTTTGGCGTTAAGAAAATATATGGAAATTTAATGTTTGTAAGGTGTAAACCCACCTTCTTATTGAATGCTAAAAGACGATTATTTATTTCTCTGTTACTATATTTGGATAACTGGAAAGCATTATTATTCATTACATGTTCACTCAATAATTTATGATAGTAAAATTTGCAAATAATTGCATAATTTGCAGGAACCTTATCTACATAAACGATAACAAAATCCTTCTGCAAATCATCTATATCAAGTTTTAGATCTTTAATTGTAATTTCCCTATCCACTTTAAAATTCAAATATAGAATTTTCTTCAAAACACATGACCTAAATTCATCAAATGCCTCAATTGGCAAACCATATTTAATTGCAACCTTAAGAATAAAATTGTCAAAATCATTAGTAATTTGTTTTCTCACTACAAGGTTACTATTAGTAATCATGAGCCTGAATCCAGTTCCTTTATTCATGAAACCTCTCAATAAATCGCTTTTAACGATGTTCATGTTTCCCGTAACAACATGTTGATGGAATGAATCAACATATTGTTTGTAATCTTTGCATTTACACACTTGTGGTGTTTGTGACTCTGAAATATTATTGTAATTAAAAATAGATCTACCAAGTTTTTTATTGTACTTAAAAGCTCTTTTTATCCTGATATTTTTAATTGGAAATAGAGCCACGTGTTTTTGAAATACACCAGAAAAATTAATTTTATTAAATGATTTATTCATAAAGAGAAAGGTGCAATATTCTGTAATATATTTTTCATCAATATTCTGTAATATATTTTTCATCAATATTCAAATCAATTTTCATTTTATGGCAAAGATATCTACATAAATCTCCAATGATATGAAATCCTTGAGAATCCGGAATAACTTCATTATTCAAAATATTCATGACAATCTTTACCTCTCTTTTATTAAGTCCGAACATAAAGTGCTTAATATGTCCTATGAGATAGTTCTTTTCAAAATCTAATCCAAGTTGAAACATTTTTTCTTTAATAGTTGACAAGTCTCTTATTTTTCGATTTCTACGTTTTCCTCTAGAAGTTTTAGTTAATTTATAAGGATTATTAATCCTGTAGAATCCTTCTTGGTAATAAAATACTTGGTTATTTTGCTTATTTGTGTTTAATACATTTTTATTGTTCCATATTGCATTTAGTCCATAAGGATATATATATATATAAAGGTTCCAAACGCAATTATATTTTTGTATTCATTGCATTTTTGAAAAATTAATTCTTTACATCAGATTCGAATGCTACTACATATAAAATAGTTTCAAATACGATTATTTCTTTTATATTTATTATATTTCTTAAGAAAATACACTCTTTACGCCATTTTTAAGATCGTTTTTCTTTTTAAAAATTTTTTACAACACTCTTGATGAATATTTTAAATGCTGTAAGTATTTTTAATATAATTATATCTGGATTTTTACAACCTATTTACGTTGAATGATGATCATTTTCAACAGCTCCTCTTTATGAAATATTAGTTTTTAAAATTAAATTAATTATTATTAGTAGTAATTAAAATTTATTCGATATTTCATATTACTGTTTCGTTCAAAGAACAAATATTTTGTTTAGATTTGTTAATAATAGTATAAATTGAAATTTTGAGAATAGCCATAACATTCCCAAAAAAATTCTATTTATAAATTTAAGAATGCCATTTTTTTTGTAAAATTATTTTAAACCAGTAAGGTATTTTATGTATTGATTTTATGAACTATTTGTTTTCAAACCACTATATGAAAAACGATGTAAATTACTAAATCTGTTGTTCTTTAGTGAAATAACAAGCATGGAATCAAATGGTTGATTAAGTTACTCAATTCGTATGAAATTAACATTTTATAAATACCTTCTCTGTGTTTGATTTTAGATTCCATTTATTCAAAGAAAATCAAAATCTGCTCCTTTCTACAATAATTAATTAATGTTTTAAAATTTGTTTTCTTCATTTTCTACTTTCTATTATGTTATTTGAAAATAGGTTTTATATCTCCCTATTGGTTTATATAAGAAACTTTTCTGAATAAAAATCTACATTCTACTGAACAATTTTAAATGTATGATTTTCACATTACTTTCGTCTTGTATTATAATATATATTTTATGACTTTTGTCTCTTTCAAGGGCCGCGATCAGTCGTGGGTGCAATCCTGATGATTGCTGCAAATGAAACGAAATGAGGTCTCAAAGTCATTAAGTGGAATTGTGTGGAATTTAGGGAAATTCAAGTTAGGATACCAGATGGGGTGTTTTCATATACATGACTCAAAGTTATAAAGTCCAGTGTCAAAAGACCTTATGTAACGGGATTCTAGTGAAATTAATTTTTTTAAAATTTTCTTTTCCAATAATTGTTTTTCTATTGAATAAATATTATTCACTACTGCTAGTTTTACATTTCATTATTTTGCTTGTGAAATGTCTCTTAAATTTTCATAATGTAAAGAAAGTTGAAAAATGACATTCATTTGACAGCTCAAGGAGAAAACATTCAACCTTTTTATCTGTGATTGTAATGTTTATTTAAAACATTTACTATAGTTTATTTTATTTGAACAATTTAATTAATTTATGTATTTTTGAACCTCGCAACACATTTTAATGCTCGTACGTCTCGTTTATTTTTTAAAAATTAGTAATACAAAAATTTGATTTTGAGATACTTAAATGATTTTATTATCTCATTAAAATTTTAAACAACAATGTCTTGGTGAACAGATAAATATTTTTTACGTGTTTTATTGTTTGCTAAGTTCTACATGTAAAATGCTAAATTAATTGAATTGTTCTATTCTTTTTCGAATTTAATCTGATATCAGAATTTATAAGCCTTGAAAATAATTTTTTATTAACAGGAATTCACGAGGAGAGATATATTATTCAATTAAATGGGTGTACGTATTTGAATTTTCTTTAGTAATAAGAGTGAAAATTGTAGCTATTCTCTGTCAAATAATCATAATTAATTAAAAAAGAGACTAAGTTAAATGACTTTTACAGATAGGAGTAAAAACTATCACGTTTTTATTGTAAAATGAATACATATATATAAAAGTGTTACATGATAAACAAATATTTTGATTAAATATTCATTTTTATTAAATTTATTTAAGTACGTAATTTTTTTCAGATTTAAGAATCTTAACTTTTTTTCCCTCATTTATTTCTAAACAAAATACATCTAAACTGTCCAAGGAATTCGACGATACTTGGAGTTCCTTGATATTATAATATTTGAAGTAACTTATTGTGTGATATATTTGATATTTTATGTGAAATTACTCACTACAATAATTTATCATTAATATGTATTTCTAAAAAGAGTAATTTCGTATATCTGCTTGTTTTAAATACTGAAATTAACCAACTTCATTTAATTATTATTTTTGTATTTCTTATGACTGAACGAATTTAATTCCGACGTTGATCATAATATTGATTTTTGAAGTTTTACCAGAAGAAAAGAGTAATTTCGTAAAAATCGTTTTTTTTTTATAAAAAAAAACCAACCTAATATTCCAAGCTTCAAAATTGTTCTGTTTATATAATGTTTCACCTTCAATGCTAGTACAATATTTTTTGAAGCAATATTGAGTTTTTTTAAACTTCAAATAAAACTTTAATGTTCAATTTTCTCTGCAAAATTTATGGATTAAAAATTTATAAAAATGATCTATCAACTGTTTGAATGGATTTCTTGTTTTAATTTTAGTATCGAGATTTACAATATAAGAATTTGAATTTCATTGTAAAAACTTAATTTCCCACCTTAATTATGGAGCTTCCATCCTTTTTTAATTTAATATAATAGCTGTAATGAAAATATTTCTGCCTCTTAAGGGAAAGGAGTGGAATAAATTAAACTCCTCAGCTTTTAATTTCAGTTACAGTTGTTTTATTCATCAAAATATAAATTGCACAAGAAGAAAGCTAAACTTGTCTAATCGAAAAGAATTTTGACGTCATATAACTCTCCACCGTATGGCTTTTACAGGGAAAATGTTCATGTACTTTATTCCATAGAAATACAGAAGAGAAATGAGTATTTTTCTAGTAATTTTTAATTTGATATACAAAAAAGAAACCATATAAAGATTTTTTAAACTTTGAAGTAGTTTCTAGAGGCATTAGTATATCGAAAATATTAATCTCAGCATCTCCAATAAGTAAAATAAAAAAAATTCAATGCAAAGTTTTGCAAAGGACAGATTTAGTCACTCAAGGTGCGCTTTTCTTATAATTGTTTTTAAATTACTCAATTAAATATAAGAATTAAAGTAAACGATGAAATATCGAGAAATGGACAACAGTAAACTTTTCCAATATTAAAATTAAAGAAACAATAAATCATTAAATTGAATATATTTAAGCTAAATGTAATTAATATTGAAGTAAACGATTGAAAATTGAAAAGTGATCTGTTTTCCAAAACGCCCCACCTAAAAGAATAGCCCATTGGGTGGCTAATAAATATAAAATAAAATGTACTTAATTTGTTAAAAAAGAATATTAATTTTTTGACACGGAAACGTGAATTAAATAGAACCCAATAACATTTTTTTTCACATTCGTTGGATAAATGGGTAGTAAAATATCGCTTGATCACATTTCCATTACCGGTTTTCTGAAATGGTTTTGATAAAACAATTCTCCACCGCCCCTTTCGAAAAATCCTATCTACAACGAGTTGAGCTCTTTTTCGATAGTTAAGAATTTCCGAGTTTATTATAAGCGAGCTATTTTCAACATCATCGTTTGGTGGATTTCAGCAGCAAAATAATTTCCCAATGCTGTTCACTAAAGATATTCTTCCGGCAAACATTTTTTCCTTTATTTTAAATCACTTTTTTTTCTTCTGAAAAGCTATAAGTAGTGATAAAAAATGGAAGATGATTTTATATTAAGACAATATACTTTGTTATATTTACTTCAAAATAACATCTTTCGCTATTAATTCCAGTTTTTTTTAAATTGTTCAAAAGATTAGATGTTATGCATTAAAGAAGTTGTAAATAAATACAAAATACAGTTAAATAAAATTCAGTAGAATATTTGATCCCTCCGTAGAATACAAGGCAAATTTTTTCAGTAATTAAATGATAAGTAAGAAAAAAGTAATTTCATTGTTAGTAATAAAAAAAACAGACTTTAGATAATAAGAAATTTTGGAAATTACTTAAATGACTTGTAATCTTGATTCTTAAACAACTATCTATTCTAGTACTTAAGATAATAAAAATCACGCAAATTCTTACAAACTTTAATTTATTTTTTTCTATTCGAATCAAATTACTTTAACCTAATTTCTATTTATTTTTATTACATAATTAATTTAATTCTTCAAATAGGTAAGCATTTCTGTAAAAAATATTTTTTGAATGGTTCCTTTTAATAAAGGCTTATTTAAAAATTCAAAGGAAACTTATAACTACTTTTCGTAGTTACAGAAGAAAAGGGCCCAGACTTATCAATTGATGTGCTGGCTACAACTGAAGACACCAAGTGCGAGTTGCACTGTATCCAAAATTCAATAAGAGCAACTGTTGCTCTGTTAATATAACTCCAGATCTCACCAGCAATCAAAATGAAGGGGTTGCAGGACTGCACAAACTACTTCAATATAGTAGTACCGTTCGCTACGGTCATAAACACAGGAGTGCAGGATTGCACAAATATCAAAATGACTGAAATAATCTTTCGCGTTGGACGCCATTATAACTACTTTTCGTAGTTACAGAAGAAAAGGGCCCAGCTCACGAAGCAATTACTTTATTACAAGGACAACACATTTATAGTTTGCATACATAGTAGAAAACAAAGAGATATTGAGCCGAGTAGGTTTGTAAACAGTGTCCCACAAAAGTGATCGGACACTTGTGCTTTACAAAAGGAAATCAAATAAAATAAATAAGCAACATAATAAATTGGTGTGTTTCATATTTAAAATTAGTAACATTATTACATAACATACATTTTGTCAAAATATTAAAAATAGCAATTTAATAAAAATTCAATGTTTAGGGAGACAAAAAATGGTTCCATAAGTGATCGACACTTACTTTCCCATCAAATTTATCCAAAAAATTTACTTTTAAAAGATTTTAATATTTTGTTGGATTTCACTTTTCAAAACACGATTTAACTCTTGCATTTGATCGACACTTTTGATTTCTGAGGGGATTTACCCATTCCTTGCATAACTCCAATGTTGCCTTGGTGTGTTGCGACTTGATTCCCACTCTGCCAAAACTCCTAGGGAAAGTCGAGACTGTGGTGGTGTTTTATATATTCAGGACAAAGCCAGTCTGACGTCAGCAGTCGTGTGAAGGTCGTATTCCTCGTCGCCGAAGATTTCAAATTTGGCTAAATGTCATACCTGTACCGATCCATACCGTCAATAAAAACAAGATTACCAGCGGACGACATCCCCACCACCATAACTCCTCCTCCATGTTTTACCGTTGGCAAAGTTCTGTTTTAGAAATTTTCCCTGGGTTTTCACACACCAAGATTCTACCGTCAGAACAAATATATTAAATTTTTCATCAGCAAATACTTATTCCAGTAACAGAATTCTTATTATGCTGTTGGATATCTATGAAAGCTAATCTGAGTCTATTTTTTCACTTACTGAAGAATTTTTTCCATACTTCTACGTGATATCCCAGATTCGAATCACTCTTCTAATACTGTCTCAGGATTGCAACATATTCCTATAATGTTGTAATTCAGAGCAACTTGAGCACTCTTTCTGATTTTTTTTTTAATATTTCGAACGATAATTCGCTTTATTCCATTGGATAGCTGATGGTCGCTACAAGTTTCTTTTTGAACTTGTGCTTCTTTTATATCCGTTTAATCGATATCGAAACACGTTGAATGACCAGTTAACTGTCTTCAGCTTTTCGATAGATTTCCACGTTCAAATGCAAATTAATAACTAATTTTCTAATTTCATGCGAAGTTAGTTTAGCATTCATGGCTTGCACAGAGCTAAGCAAAAAATAAAAAATCTACAACAAACTTGAGAGAGAAATACTGCAGATTTTATAAATTATTGCCATTTGCTTTTTTGAGTAAAAATAAACCTCCAAAAAAATATTTTTATTGCTTCTATTTGACGATTTTTGTTGCATATCTATGTGTACCGATCAATTGAGTATTTTTTGTCTGTTCTAAACAATTATATTTATTGCAATTGATATTTTAATATTTACAAAATGTAGTTATGTAATAATTGTTACTAATTTTAGAATAGACACACCTACAAAAATTTGTACATGTTTGTTTATTTATTTTATTACAGTTTCCCTTTACACAAGGTCCGGATCACTTGTGAGACACTGTAGCTGTATTTTTCTTCTTGATAACTGTAAATATTGTTGTGTATTCCATTGAAAATTGTCATATTTTTAATTGTTGTAAACTGAGAATTTCGTGTAATTGAATAGTGTTCTTTTTGCTTGATTGCTAATAATTATTGAATATGTATCTTCAAATTTTGAGTAAGTTGTAAAATAGTGTTGTACATACAATGATTGAATGTTTAAATAGAGGAGTCTTTACTTTACGGGGTTGAAGATTTTCCCCCGCCAAATCCCGATTTCGAGTAATGAGATTGATCGCCAAGGCGTTGCCCTTTGAGAACCAGTTTTAACAACCCGCAAGACGATCCACGGACAAACCCCTCTGCGTAGTAATACACCGTTTATTTACTACCAAACGATCTTTTTACGCTGGAAATGTGTTATTCGTCTAATCTGGGCTCCGCATCTTCTTGCCGTTTATAGAGGCCGTAACCAATGTATTTCTCCCTCAATCTCTAACGCCTCTTACAATAACTGCACGCATGTAGTTTAGCATATGAACTCGGGCCGGAGACTAAAACAATTATGGCATTATCGGGGAAATCCTCGGCGATCTCAATATCTCTTGTTTTCTACTATGTATGCAAACTATAAATGTTGTTTGTGAAACACCATGAAAGATCATCAGAATCAATGAAATTAAGGTCAGAAACGACTTCAAATTGATACAAATAATGATGAATTCCTTCAAAAACAAAGAAACAAATTAAGCGTCCGAACAGGTATTTGGTGCAGCCAACCATGTGCATGCTGCAATATGTCGGTATGAGTCAAACAGATGTTGAATATCTGCTTGAGGGAAGAGAATTCCATATCGTTGTATGCGCAACCAAAGTTCGTCTTTGAAACGCAGGACGCGGATCACGAGCGAGACGCCGACCATCCATATCCCACAACGTGCTCAAAGGCGACATACCGGTGAATAAGCAGGCAAGGAAGAAGTTGCACCGCGTTGTGCTTGTGAAGTCTCGAACAGTCCGGCAACAGTGGGCGCATTATCCGTTGAAAGATAGCCCGTCCTGAGGAACATCGCTGAGACTCGGAGTCCTGTTGCATTGAGAACCCCGTATAAATGACGGATATGGAATCACCGTGACATCCCGGTGTCGCTACGCGCGCAATAACATTGGCGCAGCGTTGACGGCAGCGTAACCGAACAATATGGTCCAAGCGTGATCTATCTGAAAAGACAACTGGTGCCAATCAGCTGCCTGTCCCGGCTCAGAGCCCACTGCCGACGCAGCCTCGATGATTCGCCGTGGAGGGGGACCCGTATAAAGGCACCTGCCGTTCCACGGCGACCATAGCAGACGACGACGACCATGACGAAGCCGACACAGCAGTGTCACCGTAGCAGTAGATCCAACGTGCCGCCAGCATCGCGTGAAGCTGTAGGATCATTCAACACCGCCATGCGGAGCAGTGTACGATCATCGCGCTCTGACGTCACCTCTGTCGTCCAGTGCCTCGTTTTTTCGAGTTGTTCGGTGCTCTCGGTCACACTGCTTTACTGCATCACTGTGGAACCAGTTAACCACGCTCATACGAGCTGCTATTGCGCTATGATAGAAAATCCTCCTTCGAGTGCCTGATTATCCTCCCCGTTCCAACTTGTAAGTTGCTTTGAATTTTTATTCTTCCGTTCGTGGAGGCATAGCTACAGGTTTCACTAAACGTTTGCCTCTACAAAAATATAGACTTTTTCAACGTCCCGCTACACACTTTTATTTATACGCTCAGCATCATTCAGATGGAGCAAGTGCCGTCGCACGCGCGATGGCCTAGAAACTTTATTAATGGTTATTATCCA
Source organism: Nephila pilipes (assembly GCA_019974015.1). Classification (NCBI taxonomy): domain Eukaryota; kingdom Metazoa; phylum Arthropoda; class Arachnida; order Araneae; family Nephilidae; genus Nephila; species Nephila pilipes. Next base: position 380,054 of record BMAW01130694.1, on the reverse strand, counting down.
TAATTGACATTTGTTGCGAATTTCATTTGATCTGACGGATTCCTTCATGGTGTTGCTGATTTTCTACAAACAGCAGTTATATATTAAATTACCAACCGAAGAAGATATTAAATCAACCTAATATAGAATTCAAATATTTTACACTAAAAATCTAAAAACCAGGCTATCAACGACGCGACGTATCCTTTTACAACGTTTTTTCTGAATTTCACTGTGTGTGTGTGTGTGTGGAGTGTGTGTGTGTATATCAAATTTTCGATCGTTAATCTTAACCAAGCTCCATCGAGTTCAGAGCTGAAATTTTGGGAATCGTTCGTACTCGCCTAACAATGTAATATTTAGACGTGTGACATATGCTCTTTACAATATCTATACACTTTTAATAAGTCAAAATATTCTTTTTCCCTCGGCACTTCAAATGAGGAAAACATTTCTTCTCCTCTGGGAGCACCGGCACTCCCCCATGCAGCAGTGAGGACGTAAACCTTTTAGTACTCACAAAGGGGAGATACTTATCCTTTACTCCTTATATGCTACGAGGGTTTAGACTTTAGTCAGTAATCATTCGAAGAGAAAGAAAGTTCGCAATATTTGGCGTGTCTATCACAATAATTTTTTTTCTGAATTTTTGGTTCTCATTTCTTTTTAATAGATGACTTACAAACTTCTTCAAATGTGCATTGTTTTGATTTATGAGTATTATGAATTTTTATTACTCACAAATGTCTCTTTTATGAATTTTAAAAGTTAAAAATAATAACAGTTTTAACCATATTTCAATAATTTTTCTTCATCAAACTTGCTACCATATAAACGTTACTTTTTAAAACGTTGGTTTTTATATCGAATTATTCGAAAATAAGATTGTTGATGCTCAAATAACTGAATGGTTAAAACAGGGAATTATAAAAACATTTTTCTTCAATTTTTTCAACCGCGTACTGAAAAATTAAAATAGACTATTGAAGCCGTGAATTACAAAGCCAGTACTTTTGAAAACAGGGTAACGATTTACGAAAAAGATGCAAATATTCAAAGTTCAAGAGCAAAGAAGACATATATAACTTACAAGAACACCTCATTGCGAGCAAATTAGGTGACTTAGTTGCTAAAAAATTCACCTCAATTCGGACCATATCTTAAACTAAATCGAAATTCTTTTTGCGTACAAATAACTAAATTAGAGGCAATGGCACATAATGTCTCAAAAGAAGGAGAGCATGAAAATCTTTAAATACACAACAATTTCAGAATTTATAGAAAGATGGTGAATAACATATAAAATACCCCATTATACCACTTCATTTATTTGATTATGTATTTCCATTAACAGACTTTCCATTATGAATATTCCACTTAACTGGATTTATTCATGTTTTTGAAGAATGTTAAACAAAAAAAAAAAGAAGAAATAAGTGAAGCGATGACAAAGCAAGACGATGATGTACCTCAGTAGGTAATAAATAAAAATCAGATGACGATGATGTTCCAAGATTGAGAGATAAAATGCTGTTCGAATTATCACACTGAAAGCTGTTGTTTTGAATTTTCTCTTTTCAACTTTTGTTTTTTAGGTCGAGACGACTTTTTGTTGAACGAGAGAAGTTGAGGCTCATCTTCTTCTGGACGGACGAAGTGTATGCTTTGCAGAAAAACCTGATCATAGCTTGCCTGTGCTACGCAGGAAGCTACACTCAGGAGAGTCGACTGGAGCTCATCGAAACGCTATGACGCCCTCTGACGTCAAAAAAGATGATTTATGATTTTAGACGCTGAAAATGACAATTATTTTTATTTTTTAAATATTATTATGACTTGTCCAGTGTGTGCAACCATTGTTAATGGTAAACGCCGGTCATTTAATGCTAAAAAATTCAAGATCTTATCTTTAATTAGAATAATTAGTGTAATGAACAGCATTCATTACAGTATATATATATATATAGTATATATATATATATATATATATATATGTTCATATATGCCCACACAATGTGGCTAAGTTGCTGAATTATAAATATAGTTAACTATTCAATACAACCATTAGAGAATAAAAGACGAAAAACAGGAAGTCAGATAAAACCACGGGATTGCGGAGATTTGAACCGTAAGGCCAAAATTTAGATTGATGAAAATCTTTTCTTTTGTGAGTTAATACCAGGTCAATCCCTGCCTGACACATAGACATTTGTTGCGCTACCAGAATTAAACTACATAAGTTTTTAGTTAGCCCAACTTCAAAAGAGATGTGTGTATAAATCTGGACAGCTGTCGGATCATTAAAGGTTTGTGAATTATATATTTTGAGGGAAGGCTTTTGTTATTGTGAAAAAAAAAATGGATAAAAAAATGAAAGTTGATAAAATATTACTTTTTGAAGGAAAAAAAATACAGTTGGAGTTAAACTCTGGTTTGATGCCGAGTTTCCGGACACTTCCCCCTGGTGGAAAATCAAACCATCAAGGATTAGTAAAAGGCTTAGACGTGAAATGAGCACTTGGTGGACGCTCAAAAAGCAGAGCTACCAGCATTAAAAAATCCACAACATGAATTTGAATGGTCGTAAATTGAAATTGAATGAAATAGCAGACACTCTAAAGATACAATCAACAAAAATATCATTCAGCGAATTGTTTGGGTATGAGAAAGTTCTTAAAGTGGTGCCGCGTAAGCTCACTTTGACCAAAACAACGACGAGTTGATGATTCGAGCAGGTTTGAAGCGATGATGATGTAATAAACCTGAATTTTTGTCGATATGTGACATCAAATGGATGAAACATGGTCTTACTCATCACCTGAAGTCCAACGACAGTCATCCGAGTGGGATCTATTAATTCGAACCTGCTCCAAAGCGTGGAAAAACGCAACATTTACAAAGGTTATGGCATCTGCATTTTTAGATACGCATAGAATAATTTTTATTGACTAATTTTGAAAAGGAAGACCATCAACAGCGAATACTATTACATAGCGTTATTGGACCGTTGTCATGACCGTTTTGAAAAAAAAAAAATGCATATTAGTTCTATTTAGACCATCGTTTCGTGTGTCAAAAAATTAATACTTTTTAACAAATTGCCATTTTTATTTATATTTACAGCTTCACCAATGGGCTATTTCCTTTAGGGTATGGAACAGATCACTTCTCCTTTTCAATTGTTTACTTCAATATTAATTAAGAAGATTAGCTGCAATATATTCAATGGTGAATGATTTATTGTTTCTTTTTTAATTTAATATTGGAAAGCTTACTGTTGTCCATTACTGATATTTCACACGCGTTTACTAATTTTATATTTACTGAGTAATTTAAAACAATTATAAGAAAAGCGCACCTGAGTGACTAAATTGTCCTTTTTTGCAAAACTTCTTGTATTTGAATTTTTTTTTATTTTACTTTATTGGAGATGCTGAGATTAATATTTTCGATATACTAATGCCTCTGTGAAACTAATATCACTTCAAAGTTTAAAAAAATTCAGAATATGAACTTTTTTGTATATCAAATTAAAAATTACTAGAAAATACTCTAGCTTTTCTTAAGGAATAAAAGTATACATGAACATTTTCCCTGTAAAAAAGCCATACGGTGGAGAGTTATATGACGTCAAAAATTCTTCGATTAGACAAGTTTGGGCTTCTTCTTGTGCACTTATTTTATTTATCAAACAACTGTAACTGAAATTGGTAGCCGAGAGGAGTTTAATTTATTCCACTCTTTCCCTTAAGAGGCAGAAATATTTTCATTGAAGCTAAGTATTATATTAAATTAAAAAGGATGGAAGCTCCATAATTAAGGTGGGAAATTAAGTTTTACAATGAACAAATTCTTATAATAAATCTCGATAATTAAAATTAAAAAACAAGAAACTTATTCAAACAGTTGATAGATCATTTTTTATAAATTTTTAATCCATAAATTTATGAGAAAATTATTGAAATTAAAGTTTTATTTGAAGTTTAAAAAAACTCAATATTGCTTCAAAAATATTGTACCAGTATTGAAGGTGAAACATTCATATAAACAGAACAATTTTGAAGCTTGAATAGGTTATGGAGTTTTTTTTATAAAAAAAAACGATTTTACTTAGAAATTACTCTTTTTCTTCGGTAAAAACTTCAAATCATCATTATGAGTTTGAATTTAAATTGTTCAAATACAAGAACACAAAAAAATAATACACTAATGAAGTTGGTTAATTTAAAGTATTTAAAACAAATAAGATATAATGAACATTTTTTAGAAATACAATGATAATTATTGTAGTGATAATTTCACATAAAATATCAAATATATCACACAATAAAAGTTATTTTCAAATATTATAATATCAAGGAACCCAAGTATCGTCGAATTCTTGACATGAAGATTTGTATTTGTTTAGAAATAAATGAGGGAAAAAAGTTAGCCCCTAAATCTGAAAAATTACGCATCTCCAAATAAATTTAATAAAAATGAATATTTAATCAAAATATTTGTTGTCATGTGTAACACTTTATATACATGGTTCATTTTACAATAAAACGTGATAGTTTTCTTTAATTCTAGTCTGTAAAAGTCATTTAATCCTAACTTTTTAATTAATTAAGATTATTTGACAGAGAATAGCTACAATTTTCACTCTTATTACTAAAGAAAATTCAAATACGTACACCATTTAATTGAATAATATATATCTCCTCGTGAATTCCTGTTAATAAAAAAATTATTTCGCTATAAATTTGATATCAGATTAAATTGAAAAGAATAGAACAATTCAATAATTAATTCTTAGCATTTTTATACATGTAGAACTTAGAAGGCAAAACACAACACGTAAAAAATATTTTATCTGTTCACCAAGACATTAGAAAGAAAGTTTAAAATTTTAATGAGATAATAAATCATTTAAGTATTATCTCAAAATCAAATTTTGTATTACTAATTTTAAAAATAAACGAGACGCAAATGAGCATTGCAAAATGTGTTGTATAAATTAATTAAATTAAACCAAATAAAATTAACCATATAGTAAATGTTAGCAAGCACAC
>BMAW01130694.1:321121-374996 GCA_019974015.1 Nephila pilipes | reverse complement strand
TATGTTTACAAATATTATTCAGACACAGGTAATACACAAATTTTAGAGACAGATCTCTTAAATAAACCAAATTGAGTTTTTATTTGAGCTACACGAATTTTTTTATCGTCTCCAAAGAACACACCAATAATTCTGCCTAGTAGCCATTTATGTGTTGGCATATTATCTTCAACTATTGACACTAAATCGCCAATTTGAACATTATTCTTTTCAAATCTCCACTTATTTCGCTGCTGAGGCTGACTTAAATAATTACGATGCCACTTTTTCCAGATTAACTGTACTAATTTTGTTAACCTTTGCTAATTTTAAGTATGTTATCATTTGCATTTGAAAAATCTGGTTCAGGAATAGTAGTTACAGTTCGTCCTAGCAGAAAATGCGCGGGGGGTTAAAACTTCAAAATCATCTCCATTAGCAGACAAAGGACAGAGGAGTCTCGAATTTAGAATTCCTTCAATCTGCATGACTACAGTTAAAAACTCTTCATAATTTAAATAAGCACCACTAACAACTCTTTTAAAATGATATTTAAAGGCTTTTACTGCGGCTTCCCAAAGTCCTCCAAAATTTGGGGATCTAGGTGGGATGAAGTTCCATTCAATACTTTCGCTAGCTAAAAAACCAGCCAACTCTTTGTCTGGATCCTGAACCATTTTATGAAGTCTCATAATTTCCTTATTCGCACCTTGAAAATTTTTGGCATTATCAGAATATAATTTAGCACTTTTGCCGCGGCGAGCAATAAATCTCTTTAACGTGGCTATAAAAGCCCCTGAAGTAAGGTCTGATACCATTTCTAAATGTACAGCTTTGGAAACAAAACATACAAAAATACAAACATAAATCTTATGTAAAATACCCTTACGTTGATTTCTATACTTTATGAAAAACGGACCACAAAAGTCCACACCTGCACAATTAAATGGAAAATTTGGTCTAACTCGATCTCTAAGCAGTTCACCGATAATTTGAGATGAAATAACTGGATTAGCTTTAATACAAATGATACATTTACGAACAATTTTTCGACAGGTAGATCTACCACTTAAAGGGCAAAACTTTTCTCTCACATAACTTAAGTAATGCTGATGCATCTACATGAAATATTTAACATGAATATAATCAATAATGAATAAAGTCAATCTGGGATTTTTAGGCATAATAGCAGGATGTTTCTTAGAAAAATTATAACCTGAGTTACCCAAGCATCCTCCAACTCTCATGACTCCATCAGAATCCAAGAACGGATTTAGGGATTTTAACTTACTCTTTGGAAGAACACTCCTTTGTTGCTTAAGACACTTTATCTCAGTTGAAAATTCCTCATTTTGAACCATTTTAATTAAAACACTTTCTGCATGATTCAGTTCATTTACTTCAAGTGGCCCAGATACTCTATACAAAGGATTTTGTATATTATTTATGAACCTGAAAACATAACTAAAAATACGAAGAACAGTTATATAATTATTACTCAAATTAAGTATATTATAAATAAAATTATTAACAATCACATAAAGCAGATAATTTTCTTTAAACTCGTCACACTAACAGTTTTTGAGTTCTGCTTTCAATTCCTCACATTTTTTGGACACAGTAATTGTTTGCTTTGGATAAACACTGCTATATAGAAATGTGGGACCTTTGAACCACATTATGTTGTTGACCAATTTATCAGGGTCCACTCCCCGTGAAATTATGTCTGCTGGGTTCTGTTCCGATGACACATGACCCCACTGGTTTATGGATGTGTTGTTTTGAATGATGGCAACTTTGTTCTGCACAAATGTTTTAAGATCCATTGGATCCTTTTGGATCCATGAAAGCACTATCATGGAATCACTCCATAAGAATACTGTTGTTTCTAGTTTCATTGCAGTAATGACTCTTTTCACTAACTTTGATAGTAAGACTGCAGCACACAATTCCAGCCTTGGGATTGTAAGGCTTTTTACCAGCGATATTATAGATTTGCTGGTCACAAGTCTAACCATAATTTCACCAGTAGAGCTAAAAGACTTGCAGTAAACCACTGCTCCAAAGCAACTTTCTGAAGCATCAGAGAAACCGAGGATTTCTATCTGGGTAGCTTTTTCATACACAATTCGTCTCTCAATATCAATGTTATTGATGCTTTCTAACATAACCAAAAAGTTATGCCATTCTTGATACTCTGCAGTTGGAAGTGCATCAGTCCAATCAATTTTTAAGTGCCATAGTTTCTGCATGAATATTTTAGCCATAGACACAATTGGATAAAGCAATCCCAAAGGATCAAATAATCTTGAAATAGTAGACAGCACACTCCTTTTTGTGTATGAAGTCCCAAGCTCCACTTTGACTCGAAAAGAAAAACAATCTTCCACTGGTTTCCAGGACACTCCTAAGGTTTTGGTTTTACTTGGATTTAAGAAATTATAATTTCCATCGACACTTGATAACAGTTCTGGATGGTTTGTGCTCCATTTATGAAGTTACATTCCAGCTTTTTGCATAATAACTATAAGTTGTTGCTGCAACTCTTGAGCCCCTTCTAAAGTTTGAGTTCCACATAGTACATCGGCCATGTAAAAATTGTCAGGCAACACAGGTGATGCAATGGGAAAATTATTCTCTTCATCAATGGATAATTGTTTCAAAGTCCTCTTTGCCAGCTAGGGAGCACTCACAGTTCCATAAGTAGCTGTAACTAACTCATAAGTTTTAGGTGACTCATTGGGCGTATTTTTCCACAAAATTCTTTGAAGTTTGTGTTGACTGGGTTCTATGAGTATCATTCGATACATCATCTTCACGTCGGCTATCAAAGCATACACATGCTTTCTAAACCCTACCATTATCGAAAATAAGTCATCTTGGGTGACTCCACCATTGTACTGTAACAAGTTCTACGAATTACCATTAGTGGTCAATGTGGATCAGTTAAATACAACACGCAATTTTGTACTTGTATTCTCGGGTCTTAACACTCCATGATGTGTGGCATAGTACGTTCTTCCACCACTTCTCTCATGTGGCTAAGTTTCAAATATTCATTCATGAAGCTTTTGTATAACGTTAAATATTCAGTGTCTCTGGATAAACAAGCCCACAGCGATTTGAGTCTTCTGAGAGCAATGTACTTTGAATTTCCTAAACTCGAAGGATCCTCTTTAAGGGGCATTGTGACAATATACTTCCCTTCTTCATTTCTCCGATGTGTACAAGCAAAATGTTCCTCATAAATCACGTGTTCACTACTTTTATATATTTCTGATTCGACACTTTCTATCTCTCAAAATTTCTTTAACGTTATATTTAAATCATCTCGGATTAATCCGCAATGAACCTTAGTGTCACTAACTTGATCTGCACTACCACTAGCCACATAACCAAATACTGTATTTTGTAAGAGCAAACGTGAATTTTGCGCATATATTTGTCCAGGCCTCAATAGTTCACAAAAAAAATCTGCTCCTAATAAAATATCTATTTTTCCTGGGAAATTAAAATTATAATCAGCTAACGGAATTGAATCTGAAATTTCAACAATAACATCAAGTATTGTTTGGGGAATTAAATCAGTAATTTTCCGAACTATTAACATTTTTAATTCTTTGTGAAAACTTTTGTTTTTATTCGCTATAGTAGTTCTAACGCATCCACTCACATTCAATGATGAATCATTTAAACACGAGATCAAAGTATTTATTTTTTCTTTTTTAAATTGCAAACGATTAGCGCACTCTGAATTTATTAAACATGCTTGACTTCCAACATCTAACAGACACCTGGCTTCTTCCCAGTCACCATTTTTATTTTTAATCAAAACTCTAACAGTACTCAATAAAACATTTTTTGTTTTATTGAGTACTGTTAGAGTTTTGCTCTTTGCGAAACTGCTAGCTACAATATTTTCATTGAGTTAGCAGGAAGGGAGGGACACATTCATAAATTCTTCATTTAGACCTTGACGGGCAGACGTTTTTTGAAAATTGTTTATTTCTATCTTAGGTTTGTCAGCGTTTCTCGAAAAATGAATCATTTTATGATGTGGTTTTTCACAAAAGCAATTTCTACTCGAACATCTTTTAACATAACATTCTGAAGCAAAACATTTAAAGCACAGATTATTTATTTTAAGTATTTGAACGCGATCTTGAACTGACAGCATCCTAAATCGCGGACACAAATATAACTCATGCTTCTCATTTTTACACATAACACATTTATAGCTTTTTATTTCTGAAACGAACACTTTTGAAATCCCTTTCTCATACCCTGAATTATAAGGATTTTTAGATTTACTTATTATTGGATATCTTTTACTTCCATTCATTGATGACTCTTATTTGGATTTCTCTCTCAAAGAAAGATAAATATCAATTTCTCTCGCAAGTTGTTGCAGTTTAAAATACCCTTCTTTTATTGCTATGTGCGTTTTCAGTTCTTTATCAAGGTCACTAAATATTTTATCCGAAACAATCAATTTACATAACGATTTAAAATCGTTTACTTTTCGCAATGGACAATAACATTCAAAATTAGCAGATAACCTCGACGCGAATTGTACAAAATTTTCATTGGGTGTTTTTGCGCATTGCGAAATTTATTTAAACTCTCTTGTGAGGTGGGGTGGTATTCTTTTAATTTTACAGATTTAAGTTTTTCATAATTATTGATATCCTCCTCTTTCATATAAACCATTAAATTTGATACCTTTTTCTCCTAATATGTTTAATAGTATTTCCGCTTTTAATTCTTCCGGCACATTTTTTGTTTTAAATGCTTTTTCCATTGATTGGAAGAAAAGATTATAAGATTCTACTCGAGTAGGCACAGAAATCATTAAAGTTTTTACACTTTTAATTAGATTTTCAGTGCTTCTGTTTAAGGTATCTATGTCAGTTAACTATTTCAACGAGTTTCTTTTTTAAGGTTATCTAATTGTAATTCCTTTTCTAATTGAGCCAGTTTAATTTTCTCTGTTTCTAATTTCATTATTTCTCTTTCCTTAATTGATTTCTTTTCCTCAATTATATAATCAGCGATATTTTGAACGAATTCAATGTCATTAATATAAAATCACAATTTTCAATAATATTTCTTAAGTCAACGATTTTTGCTCCATCAGGAATCATCAAGTCTAATTCCTCAGCAATGAGGGTTAACTCGTCTTTTTTTAATTTTCTAATTATAGACATGGTTTTTTTAAATTTCAGAAAAGAAAACAGAATAGAGAAATTTCTCTCACCTCAAAAACAAGATTGATGTTTTGCTTCAGTGCGGTCACTTCTGCACTGATGGGGCACTTTAATCCATAGAAGAATATAACACTTAATCCATATCACAAATTGAAGAATATCACTCACTTCTATTCACTGAACACAATCTAACACTTATAAACTTTTGTTTCCTACCGGTACTTGCACTCCGGCGATCCGGACCACATGAACCATTCACTACACAATGTTAAAGTTCCATAGGTTACTCGCACAATAATACACTTACTCAATGGACTGTATTAAATATAACTCTTGAATGATTCACAAGACACCCGCACGTGGTGCCTTCACAGATAGCTCGTTTTACCACTTCACTTACATACACACTAGCGCTTCCCACTCTTCTCCACTGTTACGGTTAGAATCCACAGTTAAGTTCCTTATTTGCAGGTGTCGCGGTGATAGCAACATGCAAGCATTAACAATAGATGCTGCTTTTAAGTATATATTTTAATGAATTAAAATAACTGAATGTATTCTCACAAATTGTGAACATATGGAACACATTAAAACAGTAAAACCTATTAAATATTATCTAAAATATTTAATTGATATTATCTACAATATATAATAATTTAATTATCCTAATATTTCATCTTTCTAAAACATCTCCATTTCTTGAAGTAATTCCAGATACATCCTAGTGTTGACTTTCTGAAATTCCACTTTTAGAAAGTAAAGATTTTATAATTTCCTTTGTTCTCCTCAATCTGGAATTGTAACAAGGATGTTTCTTGGCTTCGTGACGACTGAATTTTATGTATGGAATGAGAAGCGAATCATATGTCGCTGTATTGGTCATATGTCATAATATAAGGTTTATTTTATTTTATTTATTGATTTTTGTGGGATATGGAGCAGCAAAGGCTATAATCCCTTTTAATAGATGTATTTAATTCAGTAGATGTCGAAGTATTTTAGTTTTTGCAGGAATATTCTGAACACTTGTTTATTAGCGGCTATTGCTTCTAAAAGTTCTTTGAAGGTAGTATTGAGTTGTGGATTTATCTTGAGTGTATTCCAGAGATGATTTCTTTGGGAGGAGTATTTATTAAAATTTAAAAGGATATGATCCAAATCATTGATATGGTTACATGTGCTACAAATTGCATTATCCTGTAGATGGAATTTGTGTAAAAGTCCAGGAGTTATGATCATTTTACAGATAATTCGAGTGATGAGAATTTCCTCTCTTCTGCTTCTTGTCCACTTGGATATTTTGTCTATTGTCGGAATGTTTCCCAAGCTTCAAAATATATACTTGAATAAAAAATTTCATTGGTTTTCGTCATTCTTTTTCTATAGATGTTGCTATGGATATCCTCCGAAGCAATCCGATCGATGTAAATGTTGGACTCCGTAACCGATTTTGTGAGATAATCCGCCTGTTCATTCCAAATAATTTTTGAGTGTCCCGGAGTCCAAAGTAGTACCATTTGAGTTTGAAATTATAAAAGGACGAAAGTTTTGCTGGCTAATCTGTGAATAACTCTTGGAGATTTTTATATTATAATTTTTAGAGCAGTTAGAACTGAGTGACTATCTAATAAAAAAAAACAATTTTTTACTTAATTCCGTGAGATCATCTAGAGCTTGGCATATGGCTAGAGCTTCTGCTGTAAATATAGTATTAATGGGGTTTAAATTGTAAGCAAAGGTGGAGTTTTCTGTTATACCAACAATAGAAGTCATGTTATGGTTTCTTGAAGCTACCGAGATTATTTCATCCTATTATGAAATAATCTCGGTAGTTATTGCTCACTATTTCGTCAAATAATCCTCTGATGAAAAAAGTAGGAAGGTTTTTGTCCTGAAATTCAAAATCATTGGTGTAAATTTCACATGGAAGCTCTGTGAATTACAGCAATCTAGGGATAGAAATTATTTGTTGCCCATTAATATTCAATGTATGAAAAGTATTAGAGATATTGCTTTTGTCTTCTTCCAGGATATTTAGATCCATAGTACCAAGACTATTGAGATGCAGAAAAATCCCCGTTTGAAACGTGGGAGATAAAAAATTTGTTTGCTAGCCTTCTTATTTTCTCCGACAATATTTCCTGATCAGCTATTTGTAAAAGTACAATGTTTGGTGTCCATTGTGGTAAACCCGATGCGATTCTGAGTGCTTTCGTTTGAATGATGTTAAAAGGTTTGAGCTGATTATCTGACCATTCGTTAAGGGTATAACATGTATAATAAAATGTGCTGAAAATACTATTGGTGGTTAATTTGATCAAGTCTTTTGCTCTTGTACCGTAGTGCTAAAATAGTTGCACCATTCCCTTAAGGCCATTGATTTTTTTCAAAGCTTTGTTTTTTCATTTGTTTCATTGTTTTGATATTTTGATTATGTTTGGAAAAATATAATCCTAGATATTTAATGGAAGTTTGCCAAGTGAGAGGGAATCCTGCTAACATAATATTAGAAAATGTTTGTATTCTTTTATTTGATAATTCTGCAATTGTATTTTTATCAGGACTTAGGGATAGTTTCTAATAGTTACACCATTGTGTTATTCTTTCTAAGGTATTTTGCAATTTGCTACCGTTTATATCCAGGGTCTGATGAGAACAATATATAAAAATATCATCTGCATAAACTGAGCATTCTACTCCTGTTTCCATTGTATCGAAGATATCATGCATATAAATAACTCCTGGGTAAATAATACGTGTGAAAGGACACTGCCTTGAGGGACTCCTTTTAGAACAGACTGTTTCGATGATAGGCTGCTTCTCCATCGAATCTGAAGAGATCGAGAAGTTAGGAATTTGTGAATCCATAAAGCTATTTTCCCGGTAATTCCAATTTGGAAACATTTGTATAAAAGACCATCAATATAAACTGAGTCATAAACTCCCTTTATATCTAAGCTAATTCCCCCAAAGAATTTTTTTTTCTCATTTGGCATCTAAGATAGCTTTATTAATAAGGTATGTGGCAGTTCTACTGTCTTTAAATAGTACAAAGCCGTAATAATGAGAGTGAAGTTTTCGTTCTATTGTCAGAAAATAAGATATGTGTCCAGTCAAGATTTTTTCAAATGTTTTAGAAAATACGGAAGTTAAAGCTATTCATCTGTAGAATGAAATTTTAGTTTTGTCTTTGCCCGGTTTCGGATTTGGTAGAATAATTGCATGTTTCCATTACTGAGGTACAATGGAGTTCTGAAATAAATACTGAAAATAGTTTAGTACAGGAGTTCATTGGCTATTTTTCAAGTTCTTTAGTAAAGTTGCATTAATCTGATCTGCTTCTGGGGTAGTATTTTTAGCATATTTTATGGTTCTGTTTAATTCCGAAATATGGAGACATTTATTAAGAAGATGGTTTTCTTTATTGAGAAAATCTATGAGAAGTGGATCGTGAGAATCGTTATTTGATGCAAAATAGTTCGCAAAAAGTTGAGCTTGTTTTTGAGGTTGAGTTATATATTTATTATGGTATTGGAGGAGATTTAAAGTTGTTTCTGCATTCTTGTTCGTTGTAATTTTTCTGTGAAGACTATAGAAAATCTTAGGATTAGACACTTTATTACATATTTCATCCCAGTACTTTGCTTTCTCTTGTTAAATACGATATCTCAGCTTGCTGAAATACTGTTTATATTTTATCCATAATTGGGGTGAAATCTCATTTAGAGCCTTTTTGCGGAAATTTTTTTTGAGTCTTTATAAATTATTGCAGTTGCTGTTCCACCAAGGAGGAAAGTACTTATTGGATAATCGTATTTCCTTGGTGTTATTAAGGATTATTTCTGAGATTGTATCAGTGAGGCTTTCTACTTTTTTTCTGAGTTTTCTAATAATCCTTGTACTTGTTTCATTGTTAAGTGCCAATCTGTTTTCTTAGAGATTCGCTTATTCTGACGTTGTAGATACAGTTCAATGATTATGGGATAGTGATCGCTATCGAACGAGCATTCCGTTGCATAAGTATAGTGTTTCCGAATAAGTTCGCAGAGAAGAGGGTGAGATCAATCAAAGTAGCTGATCTTACATTACCTCTGTGGGTTGGGGTAGTAGCATTAAGAAGGATAAAGTTGGATTTAGTTAACCATTTTACAAAAGCTGTACTATGAGCCGAAATGAAATATGGTTCGAGCCCCACATCGAGTGATGTAGGTTAAGGTCTCCAAAAATTAAGACTGGATCTGTTAAGGATTTCAAGTAGGATTTGATTAATCAGATATTAAGTCCCTGTGGAGTATATAAATTTATTATGTAAAAGGATATATTATTAATATATATTTGTATAATTAGCATTTCAGTATCTGGCGTTTGTACTATTATTAAGTTTAACAGGCAGGCTTATTTGCCAGTACAGTCTTCTATCCTATTTGTCTGTTAATTCTCTTTATTATTTTCAAGTGGAGGTGGTATGTAAGATCTCAATGCTCCTGGAAAGTCTCCAAACATCAGTTTTGCTGAAGGAGGAATATGGAACCATTTTTGACGTTTTCTGATTCCATTTGCAGAAAACATTAAAAAGGAGAAAAGGGGTAAATCTATATGCAAAAATTCTCTCCTCCCCTGGAAGGATAAGACAAAATTATTTTTTTAAAATCATGTAGAATTTATCCACATAAAATTAGATAAATATTATAAGCTTTATTTAAACGGATCATCCAATATCAATTTCGTTTCAAACATTCTGCAGGTTATTCGATGCACCCGGTATGGAGAAGCAAAAGTTCTGATGCATTTTATTTGAGGACTTTTTTCGACTTTGAGATGTAGATTTTTTTCCTGCTTCAAACATATTGTATAATTGTACAAACATGGTTTCCATCATTTTCTGGACATTTTCCATGATAACTATTGTTTGTTTTTCTAAGGCAGTTTGGAAAGATGTTACAATACTTTTTAATCTTGGTGGGTTTGTTCTTAAAGTTTTGGAATAGCTATCTGAAGTTTTCCCCTGGTACTTCCTCCTTGCCTCTTCCGAAGGTTAAGTGATTCGTGTATTTATATTACATAATTTGTTTTTCTTTAATGAATATTGGGCATAAATTGGAATTAGCGGGATGGTCTCGTTTGCAGTTAGTGCATGTAACAGAAGTGTTGTAAGATCCAGTATGTGATATACCACAATTAACACAAAAGATACGGTTTTGACAAAGTCGGGAGGTGTGATAAAAACTGAAGCATCTATTGCATTGTCTGGGTTTATCAATGAAAATTCGGATTCGATGGTTAATAAACCAAAGTTTGATATTTTCAGGTAAATCAGTACCAAGGATGGTGATTAGTACCGAGGAAAACTCCTGATTGGTTCCGCTTTTCAAAAAGCGTCGCATTTCCATATTTCAAAATTATTTGTATTCTGAATTTCTGTAGACAAATCTGTCGGTGGTACGTTAGTTGGTATTTCATAGATTAGAAATCGAGAAGTGAATCCTTCCCAAACGATACTGGCCTCCACCATTATGTTTAATAATTGTACTACTGCGAATATTTGTACTGCGCATACAGTATCAAATGTACTTTTTAATTTTCCCATTTCGTGTGAAAGATATGTTTGCAATTTTTTCATACCTAGGAGTTTTCCCTTTTATCTCTGCATGTAAATATTGTAGATTTGATTTAGGAATAGGAGATGACTTTTGTTTATTTTCCAGAAAAATTGTAAATTCATCTATTTTTCTACTTCCGGCCCTTATTATTAGTTCTTGTTCGTTTTTAGGGCTCCGAAATTAATTAGAGTTATCTAAATTCATCATTTCATTCATTGTGGGTTTATAATTAACCAAATCCCTCACTCTAGATGTGGAGAGACTCAGTCTGTCACCTCCAGTTGTTCGAAATAATATAAAAATTGAGATTGGTTGACTTACCGAAATCCAAAGAGAAAACAAGTTGTATACAAAACCACTTTCTTCTTACTCTGTGCTGGAGATAGGAAAAGAGTAAAGAAATATGATTAAGAGATAAATCCTCTTCCTTATATCTTCAGTTTCAGTTATCAATTACAATGCTCTTATCGCAGTTGTTACAATATGTAAATCAAAATTTCAAAAGCAATCTCAACACCATTCTGCTTCAGACAATGGCTTTCATATAATATAGGATTACTGCACTTATTTTTGATATTGATACTTCCTGTTGTAATGATAAGAAGTTAAATTTGTGTTTATGAAGAAAATAAAATCATTATTTGACTAATAAAATATTACCATCCTTAAAACAGGACTTTTGATATGTATATTTAGACACGTATCTTTTTTTATTTTGGTTTCAACTGTTTATTACAACTCTAAAAAATAAAGATTGATACAGATGTCGCTATCTATATGTAAAATGTAAACTACTTATGAAAAGGGTTGCTAAAATTCTTGAAGCAAGGATACAAGTGTTTTTCGAAAATTAAAAGTTGAAAAGATAATTTTAAATATTTTTATTTTCTTGAATTGTTTAATATGTATGTAGAAGAAAATTTCAAGCCAGGACATTGCAATTTTATCGTGTTAGGATGTCCAACAGATTTTTGGAAGATTAGAGAGAGATTAGAAGATTAGGTATACAATATATAATTGTATTTGTAACTTTTATGTAGGAAATGTATTTCTTTCAATACAATCAATATAAAAGAAATATCAGAACTGTTTTATGTAGAGGTGCTCGAAACTGATGTAAATAATTTACATTTTTATATACAATTAATGTAAAAGATACAATTGTAAAAAGAACTTTTTATATAGCGGATGAATAAGCCTTATCACTTTCTTTCTAAGACTTATATACGTCGTCGTGTATGACGTTGATTCCATTGGGCGACTGCCACATTAGAATACTACTTGCTCAGTTTGACACGTTTGAAAAAATCTTTTTTACCCACATAGTAAAGACTTCTCCTTCGATTTGACAAGTCCTTTGCATATCTGTTCTTATACAACGTCTTGAACAAAAGATAAGAAACTCAAGATTTTTAAATGCCTGTTTGCTTACTGATCGCTTTTGACTGCATATTTTTGCTCGATTCACAATTCCAGGATTATTTCTGCTCTTCTGGAGCACGCTGTCGTTACCTTGCCATTACTAACCACTGCTAATACTCTTTAAAGTTTTGAATCAAGATTAGATGACATAATCAGCATCTGAGCGTGCCCTACATTCTCGCCTCATCAACGGGAGGACTCAATGGATAATAGCCTTTGTTGTTCCATATCTATAAATTAAACTAAACGTGCGGACCTTGAGCCTCACCTAATTTAGTTTTCATAATCCTCGCAGCACGAGAGGTCTTTAGAGGAAACATAATCATTCTGAAGCTCAAAACATCACAAATCACGAACTCACAGCCACTGGACCACTATACTACGAGCCACTGTCCACTCTGTTCGAGTGATTACCGTTGTCACGAATCCAAAGTATGAATGCTCTCAACAGGCATGCGCAGTTGTCCTGTGCTGTACTAATCCGATCCAAAAAGTTTATTCTTTTTTAATTATACGACAAGAAATTACAAGTGTTTACACACACAATTTATTGTAATTCTGGTTTCAAAAAAATTAATTGGACATGTAGATTTCATATTTTCAACTTTAATTAGATTCCATGTCCCAGCATAACCTTTTTATTTTTTTTAAAAAAAATGGAAATGTAAGCTTACATTGTGTCATGTTTATTTTCCCGGAATTTTACAAAAAATTAAACAACTTTTAAAATTCTTTTTCTCAGAACTCAGTATTCATTAATTTTTTTTGTGAAAATACCCACTTTCAAACAATGACAGTATCAAGAGCTACGACTTTACTATTTTCTTTCAGATCTAAAGTAAGTGTTATTTAACCATATTTGATATCATTTTTTAAGAAATTGCATTTATGTATCAAAATAT
Organism: Nephila pilipes; assembly: GCA_019974015.1. Taxonomy (NCBI): domain Eukaryota; kingdom Metazoa; phylum Arthropoda; class Arachnida; order Araneae; family Nephilidae; genus Nephila; species Nephila pilipes. Next base: position 361,886 of record BMAW01130694.1, on the reverse strand, counting down.
TATATGTGTTTACAATAATAAATCCCCATCTTATTAAATGTATTTGCATATATATATATAGAGAGAGAGAGACACAGAAATATTAATTTATTAATTGATGCACTGATATGTAGATAAATTTTTTGGGGCGATATTCATATACTTTGTTATACACTGAAATTATTAAATTATTTATCACCAACTTAAATTTTTTTACACATACTGGAAGAATTCAATTTTTAGAATTTAATAATATATTGATCTAAATTAAATTTTCTGTTTTGAAATTAATTAATGATCAGATTTTCATGTTTATATATATTTACAACCATTTTAAATGATTTAAAGTACTTTTTATATAAGATGATCAGTATTTTTAATACAAAATTTTAAATTGACACTCTCAATTAAAATGGTTCTCTATACATTTTGTGTTATACTTTGACAAATAATTTGCAAATTCGGAAAAAGAGTTTTTTTCGATAATGATTATCTTTCTAAGTAAAATTTAAACATTTTATTTTATTTAATGTTACATCGTTATATTTAGATCCTAGTTGTTGTAAAAGGTCAAATTAAAGTAGTATATATTTTTAAAAAAATATGAAAGAAAGATCTTTTGTATTACAATGAAATTATTAAATCTTTACTATATTGGTATATTAATAAGTTTTTAAATCAATTGTTATATTTAATCATTTCTTAGATGTGAAATTTTATTACATTAAAAAAATTATATGTGGGAGATAAGCATTTAAGAAGAGAAAATTAAGTTTTCAGTTCTAAATATTAACAGTAGTGTCATTTTATAAGTAAGGAATAAAATATTTATATCAAGTTTAATTTTATGTATAAGTCTGATATATTTCTAAGACAAAACTATGTGATTTGTGAGAATGTGCTTGATTTTTCATATGTTGAAGAATAATGTGTTACTAAAAGATTCAAATGAAAAAAAATTATAAGTGGATGTAATGTCATTATCATTTTATATAGTTTGATTACTTTAATCAGTTTAGTGCATCTTAAAATAGATTGTTTATCATTAGAATGCCAGATGCTGTCATTTTAACTCATTAAATATATAAATTCCTTTTAATCTGGAAATCACTAAATGAATATAATTTTCCATAATTCTTTCAAATTTTTAAAAAGTGAAGATGTACAAATTTTCAAAAATTAATTTATATTTTGATGATTTTATTACATCATTTACCTGTAATGCCATAATAGTTTTATGATAACATCAGAGTCAAATCATTTCCTATTGGAGTTTTCTTTCTACAATATCTACTGAAGAGTTATTATTTGGAGGGAAAAAAAAAGATAGATATTTTTATTCAGATGTACTGTATAGTGTTTAAATAGAAATGGTTCAAATATGAATATTATAAACTATTCCTGTTGCTCTTATCAGTTGCGGAATATAAGCATTTTCACATTAAATGTTTCTTTGTAATCATTTTAATTAAATTTTTTAAAATTTTTATTCCTTAAATATTTTTTAAAAAAGTGAAACAAACCTGAGAATTGCATGATAATGTATCAGAAGTTACCGAATGCTATATAAAATATTGGTTTTTTATCCTCTAAATTGTGTATAATTCTAGCTCTAATAATGAAAGAAAACTACCTTTCTGAAATATTCATTTCTAGTGATGATATCAGTGTGGGGGGGGGGGGAATGTATTACATCGGAAGTATAAACCTGGGAATTATACACACTCAAAATGAAATACTATTCATGATTGTTTTAAGTCTGTTATGCTTGCTACTCGTGACACATTTGAATATTTGAGAACATATTAAAAAAATTGAAAGCTGAAGCTCGTTTACTTCTTTAAAGTGGTGAATTATGTCATAAGAATATATTTTGTTTATTTGCCTGCTACAAGGTTTAATCTTGTTAACAAATAGTTGGTGTAATATTGAATTTATGAAAGTGATATTAGAATTTTACATCAGAGCTATGCTCAAGAATTGTTATATTATGTTTAGACTCTTTCAGATTGTTAAAATTCAGTTATTAAAAAGTAAAATGTACAATAGATATGATTGTGGTGGTTATTATATTAATGTAGATTTCTACAATAATATTATTTGTGTAGTTACTATAATAACAGGTCAATTGAAAAGTCCCCGGCCTGACACATAGATGGCACTACTAGAATTAAATCCATATGTTTTTTAGTTAGCCCTAACCCTCAAAAGATGCGTGTATAAATTTGACAGCTGTCGGATCATTAGTATGTGAATTATAGCATTTTGAGTGAAGCAACTTTTGTTATTGTGAAAAAATGGATAAAAATGAATTTCGCGTGTTGATAAAATATTGCTTTTTGAAGGGAAAAAGTACAGTTGAAGCAAAAACTTAGCTTGATGCCGAGTTTCCGGACACTTCCCAGGAAAATCAGCCATCAAGGATTAGTGTGCTAAGTTTAGACGTGGTGAAATGAGCACCGAAGACGGTGGACGCCCAAAAGAGGTTGTTACCAACGAAAGCATTAAAAAAATCCACAACATGAATTTGAATGACCGTCAATTGAAATTGAATAAAATAGCAGACACTCTAAAGATATCAACTGAACGTGTACATCATATCATTCACGAATATTTGGGTATGAGAAAGCTCTGTGCAAAGTGGGTGCCGCGCAAGCTCACTTTTGACCAAAAACAAAGACGAGTTGATGATTCGGAGCAGTATTTGAAGATGATCGAGCGTAATAAACCCGAATTTTTGTGTCGATATGTGACAATAGATGAAACATGGCTCCATCATTTCACTCCGAAGTCCAATCGACAGCCATCCGATGGACTGCACACGATGAACCCGCTCCAAAGCGTGGGAAAACGCAACAGTCGGCTGGCAAGGTTATGGCGTCTGTATTTTGGGATGCGCATGGAATAATTTTCATTGACTGCCTTGAAAAAGGAAGGACCATCAACAGCGACTATTACATAGCGTTATTGGACCGTTTGAAGGACGAAATCGCCGAAAAACGACCGCATTTGAAGAAAAAGAAAGTGCTGCTTCACCAAGACAATGCACCGTGTCACAAGTCAGTGAAAACGATGGCAAAAATCCATGAATTGGGCTTCGAATTGCTTCCTCATCCACCGTAATCTCCAGATCTGGCCCCCAGCGACTATTTCCTGTTCTCACATCTCAAAAGAATGCTCGCTGGGAAGAAAATTTCGTCGAATGAAGAGGTGATCACTGAAACTGAGGCCTATTTTGAAGCTAAGGACAAATTGTACTACAAAAATGGTATCGAAAAGTTGGAGGGTCGCTATAATCAGTGTATCATCCTTGAAGGGAATTATGTTGGATAAAAAAAACTAATTTTGCCAAAAAAATGTGTTTTACTATGGTAGACCGGGGACTTTTCAATTGACCTGTTATTACCTGGTTAGAATATATTGTATTCTTAGAAACATTATATAATTCCAATTCTGTTTACTGTTGCCATATAAATGAGTCTTCTCATATATTTCCTTTTTTCAAAGAATTCCATTACTTCAGGGATTGTCCTTAATTGAAGATTTTGAAGTAAAGTTAATGTTACCTTTTTTTTTTTTGCATAGGATGTTCATATATTCCTAAGGACAGTGGCAGGACATGAATAGGTTAATTGATTTTGTTTTAAAATTGTTTGAAATTAAATTCTTTGTGAGTTTTGGCAACAAAGTGACTTTTACTCAAAATTGGAAGAAATTGGGATGTTACCAACATTAGCCAATTTTTTTTTAGTAAAGAAGATAAAATATAGTTAGAAGTATTAAAACATTTAACCTACTCCTTAGAGAGATATTGACTATAACTGTAATTTTAACAACTGATTCGTCAAACTTGGAATTATACTATTTTAGTATGGATAAACGAAGGAAAACAAAATAGCACTAAAATTACACCAAAAGTAGGATTGTACAAAAGTAAATTCTAATAGGATTTCATTGCAATGTTTGCAAATGTAGCTCTTCCATTGCAATGTTTGGTATCATTTTGTTTTCTTTCAAGGCATGTTCTAAAATAGGATCCAATTGCTGAACTCAATAATAAATTTACTATCCATTCTGTCAAACAGAAGGCAACCTAGCTGTATTTATCATTGCTTAAAGTTGCTATGTTCTCAGCCTAGAATACATTTATCTAGAGAAATATCTATTACTTTACTTAATTTGTATTGCTTTCAATATAAGCAAGTTAATTGTAAGATTTCAGTAAATAATAAACAGTTTATATTTATAATTTTTATGAAATAACTTTTCCCTCTTAATTTATTTGAATTTTTCCTACCTTACATAATTTATATGAAATAATTTCATGTTGTAAAATTTTTAGATTCTTATCTTAGTATTAAAAATATTGTCTCATTTAAATCTGTTTAGTTATCATTATCATGTAAGCTGATGATCCTTTATTGGACTTATTTATAAAATGATTTTACTTAAGTAATATGATAGAATTCTTTGTGTTTTGTTAATAAAACAGAATATGAAATTTTTTAGAATCAATTTTTATATAAGTATTCATTAATATTATATTTGTGAAACAATTTGTTACAATTTTTTCGCAAATTTAAGATTGAGGAAGCAGTAAGTCTTGTTCCAAGAATGCGACCTGAAGCAAAGTTGAAAGCTGTACAGTTCTGGAATATAGTTTCAGAAAAACTTCAAGACATAGTGAACAATAGTGCTGCTGACATTAGTGCTGTTGCTTTAAAGATGGATGAAGAGGATGAATGTACAGATAAGGTATGTGTTTAAAATACGTTTTTTTTTTCCAATTATTGTCAGTAACTGTACAATTATATTTTAATGCTACTTTTGTAAAAATGATCTATATGCTTTTATTACATTGAATCAAAACTGAAATAAAGCATTTATGATAATGTGCTGTATCAAAACTTTAAAAAAGAAAATTTGTATTTTGGCATATTACTTATTAGCATTTCGTTTAATTATATTGAATGTATTTTTTACTTTTAAAAGTATCATTTTATATGTTGAGCATTTCGAAATGGTATTGGAAATTGATTTTAAAATGGAAAAATTAAAAAAAAAAATCTTTTTTTTTCTTCTACTATTGGAACTTTTAAATTTTGTAAGTAGTTTATAATTAAAATGTAAGGCAATTTGTAAATTGTTGGAGAAAGATTATTAGTAATTGTTATTTTAAAGTATTTGTTATTCAGAAATAAACAATTTTTCTTACTTTTGTAGCTAAAACTATTTAAAATTCATGAAGAACTTTTCAAATTGCTATTTAAATCAAATTTATGCTTAAAATCTTATTGCAATACAATAAATTTTATATATACATTGACCTCTGAAAATTTGGGTACAATCAGCAAGTTTGTTTGAAAATAAACTTAGAAAACATGAAATTTGGAAGGATTGCTTTAAACAGGTATTTATTGAATTTTATATAATTTTAACATTAAGCGTGATACAAAATTACTTGCAAGCATGAAAGAATTATATTTCCTCCCTAAAATCAGTTGTTTAATAATGAAATAAATTACACATCTTTGTGAAAATTTAAAGATATGGTTCTTATAAGGAATGTATCCACCCCAACTTTTAATGTAATGGTAGCATCAACAATCCATACTATCAAATAAATTGTTGGACCTTGGAATTGAAGTTTGTTGAGGTAGTAATAATTATGATGTATCATATCTATGGAGATTGAATTGGACATTCCACCTTGATCATCAAGATATTCATTAGCTAGCTTAGCTTAGAGAAGTTGGACACACACACACACATATATATATATATCAACTATTAAGAGTTGGAACTTCCATGGAACAAAGACAGGGCAGTGTGACCAGCCAGACTGAGATTTCAGTCCAAACCATGATTCTAATTCTTCTACAACAATGTCAAACTGGTAGTATCTAGTGCTTTATTCTCTCTAAATTAGCATACAACAGGAATCACTCTCCCAAGTAAACTAGGATTTGTCTTTGAAGATACATGAGAGCCCATTGCTATCTGGTCTAAGTAATGGGCTTTCTTGCCCAACATAAACAACAACATTATGTATCATTGATTGAGACTCATACATGGGATTGTCTTGCATAGAGCCCTTGATTGTGAAGATGTCTGTATAACAAAATAATAAGTCTTATTCCCACTGTTGCAACACAATGGTCCCATACAAGGCATTGCATTCTTCTTTATGCCAAAAGAGCTAGAAAGTGACCTTATTCAAGGATTGTAATCCGTAGGAAGCCTGAGATAGGTCTACTTGATGGTGAATTTTGAATTCAAATTATGTGATCTGCCCCCCCCCTTTTTTTTTCTTTGTAGAGATAAGTAAAAATTGATGTATAATAGGAACATAAGATATATGAAGTAATCAAAATGAATGCTTATAATGAAAATGAATGAAAGAGAGTAAATATGTTTTTTCTGATGAAAAGTATAATTATTATGTAATAAAAGAAAATTCAATTGTAAACCTTTCCTTGTCGTTGGAAAATACTAGCTTAAAAAATTTATTTTGTATTGAAGATTATTAGACTGCATTGAATAATAAAAAAAGAAGCTCGTTTTGCAATATGGGATATTTGTTACAATTTTTTTAAACGTATGTATGCATTCAGAACAAATGTTTACTATTTTCTAATTTTAAAATTTAACCAAATATGTAAAATGAGAAAAAATATTAGTTTATATATATATGTGTGTGTATGCAAAATATGAGAAACATTATTTAACTATCTTAATGATATTAATTACTAATAATATTATGTTTCTTATTAATTCTGTTAAAAAGTATGTATTTTATGTGTAATATTTTTTTTTTGTATTCTTCTTTAGCTAAATATGGAATTGAATAATTCATCTAATTATATAGTTCCTCAAAATAATGAACCAACTCCAGATTTTATGAATATACCTCCTAGTTATACTCTGTATAGTGGTGAGTAATATTTTCATTATTCCTGTCTTGTTATCAAGTGTATTTAAATTTGTTATGTAAGTCATTGTTGCTTCATAAATTACATTGCATTTTTTTTTTTTTTTTTGTTACTTTTTAGAGTCTAGCTCTCAAGCTCATAATACTGATATATCTAATACCGATTTAAAACTACTTCCAAGTGAATCAGTGCCTTCAAATACTGAAGAACATCATGATAGCAGTGAAATCAGTGATGTATCTCAAGATCATCATATGAGTATTATAACTAATGTGCCAAATAATGAAAACCAACAAAATATGGATAATTTTCTTGAAATTGCAAATGTGCATTCTGTTTCAGAAATGTCAAATGTTGAATTGAGAACTTGTAACTCTGCAACAAAAATTTTGCAAAATGATGGGAGAGATATTAATTGTGGCCAATATGTTGGAAATGAAGAACAAAATTTCAATGAAGCTGATTGTAGTAATGAAAAATCAAGTGATAGTTCATCTTCTAGGAGGAGTAGTGCAAGATTAAAAGAACTGAAAAAGAAGATTGATTTTAAAAGTTTTATGGACTGTTCTGATGACAGTTATGGAGGAAATGCATCAGATATTGATTCTACTTTCTGTTTGGAGGATTCAAATGAACATACTGCAGAACGTATTGTTCGATGTGTTTCTAATATTAGGGTAAAATACAGGATATCTTATTTTTATTTTGTTCCATTTGATAAAAAAATTTTATGCTCTTGATTTCTATATACATGCCTTATTTGAAATCATATGTTGTGCATTGAAAAATTTCACAATATTAATTTTTCTCATAAGTACTTAATTAATTTGAAATGTGTGTGTGTTTGTTTGTTTTTCAAAATCATTAATAAGTAAACAAATTGTGCTTTTTAAAAAAAGACAGTGGGAGAAAGAATTTTTTATAATTAATGTTTATTAAATGCAAGTTAAAAAAATGTTCTTCTTCACTTATACTAATTTATTTTATTCATGGTGTGATTTAAAGAAAAGTAAAATTAACTTTATTGTGCTATTTTATTATAATTATACCAGAAGCAGTTTACAGTTGGTTGTATGTGTACCTCAAGGGGTATATGAGAGACCATTAGAGAATATGTGAAAAGAAAATGGTTATGGGGGCCACCAAGAAAAAAAAAGTGTCTTCAAATAATACTTTGAAGAAACTCTTGAAAGGTTGAATGGTGAGCCAACAACATTTTTGGCCTTATCCCAGTGACAAATACTTCAAACTTTCGAAAAATGCAATAATGTATTTGCTGCTGTTTTCTAGTATGGTATTTGTTGAATGAGCATTTTCTTTTGTATACTTTCAAAAATAATCAATTCAGAAGCAAATTAAATGAACTTCAAATTTGAGAGTATATTTATCCTCTTTTGAGTCTAATTTTTCAAAATTTTAATTCAGTGCAGTCCCAAATATCCCATTCATCATCATATGTGACTCATACATGTTTGACCACCTTTCCCAGTGATAAGGCATATTTTGCTCAACAGCTCAGAGTGGGCCAAGACTTCTTTTGAAAATTCCTCTGAGACAACCTGCTTTTTGTCTTAGTCTGTAATCCAACTGCAACTTAATAACTAACTGGGCTCTGCAACAAAAATATTCTTTACTCGATTTTTTCCATCCAATCCCCACAAAATATCCCATTAATTTTTTTTCTCAATCTTTGTGTTAATATGTTTGCTTTCTTCAAAAATGATGGGAGGGGGAGGAGAGAACTATTTGATAAAAAAAAAAGTGGTTCACGTAATTTAACTCAACTTTCCCCTTTTTGGAGAAGTTTTCAGAATTTGCAATGGATAAAACAAGTTTTTTTTTTATGTGGGAGGGGATGATTCTTGATTGGGGGTACATGGAAAGGAACTGGATTATGCTGGGGTATGCAGATTTAAAAAAAAAGGAAAATACAGCTTTAAAGCAGAGAGAAAATCTGTGTCTAGTTTATATGGTTTTCAAGGGAAAAAATGCAAAGAACAGTTTCATTAAATGAATTACTCTTAAAAAGGGTGTATTGGGGTTTTGCAACTTCTTTGAATAAATGTTGAATTATATCAGTGGTAAGACATCAATTAAAAAAAAGTGCTTTTGTAATTAGTATATAGAGAGTAATTAATTGGAACCTTAGACAAAGCTCATTTTAGGCCTGAATTAGGGCAGTGTAAATATAGTTGCAAAAAGGGTATTTCCCTCATAATTTTATTCAAAAATGATTGAACTCTGGGGAAATGAGTTTGCAAATAGCATTTTACTCTTAGGCAATAAATACTTTAACAGGCTCACAAGATTTTAATTGAAATCCAAGACACAAAGTGTTACCCCATAAAACTTTTGTGGAATGACATAACTGCAGACATCTGTGTTGTAATTATGAAATAAAAGATACTGCAGAATTGTAGCTTTTAATTATTTTGAATATCAATGTTTAATTACTGTATTCCTTCTCTTTTATTTCCCAAATTTCTATCTTTTTCATAATATTTGAGTATAATTATGATTTTTCAGCTTGCGGTAGTTTTTTTTTTTTTGCTCATATATTGTAGAATAAATGGAATAATAATCCAATTATATATTTTTTACAACTTTTGCATACTCAAAAATAAAAAGATGTAATGTCGGAATAATGAAATTAAATCCAAAATCTTTTCATTACAGAATTCAGAATTTTCTTCATCCGGATTATAGTCATAAGCTTCAGATATCATGATCTTTTATTCTTTTAACAAATGATAAATAGTCTTTTTTAACAAAGAAATTGACTATTAAGCTTTATATTTCTTTTGGAAGGCATATTCTGTGAAATATCTGTAAGTTGGTAATTATACATTAGAAATCTTCAGGCTTGATATCATGCTTTTCAATCCAACACTAGATGTTCACTTTCCTGATATAAAAAGTATTTTACCTGCAGCTTTTTGACATTTATTTTCATTGTGATTTTTTACTAATATATTAAATTTTGTCAGCTTAAATATTGAATATTGTAAATAGTACCAAAAACCTCTTGAACCAGGAAAGGATGATCCTTTCAGCTTATATTAGCTACAACTTTGAATTCCATTAGAAGTTAAGAGTAGTAAGTAATGTTTGATCTTTTCAGTTTAAGCGAATCTTTATTAGATTTACTATATAAAGCAAACACACACAAAATTGTTTGTTTTTGATTCAATCCTATGCATATATTAACATAAGCCTTGTGATGAATTCCTAATGGAGAGCTATCAAAATATCACTATATAAAGAACCCAATCTCTGCTTTTATTTATAGTCTGGCCTAGGAGGAAGAGATTAAATTGTTTCATATAAATATTTATGAATTTCATCGCTAATAGTTTTCAGTAATAAATTTCATTTATTTTTATTAAGTTATTTATTTTTTGTTATTGATGGAAAATGATAAAATGAGCACAGCTTATAAATACAATATGCAAATCATATTATTAATGAATGTATTTTCATTTTCTCAAATGATTATTTTCGTTGGCTAAATAATGCTGAGTATGGTATTCATATAAGTGGAAAATTCATCTAAATACTGCTTTTTCATTGCTAAAGAGTGATTACTTCAAGAATAATTCACTCAACTTGAAAATAATCATATCACACTTGAATGGAAGTAAAGATGATGTAGATAATAATGAAGATAGTAATGAAATTGATTGATTGAATTATATACATATGTATACACACACATATATATATATATGGGATTTTGTGTGAGTGTGAAGGCTAATATTCCCCGAAAAATATTTGGATTTAATTAACATCAAAATATTTCATTTTCTGTAGGAGCATTTTAAATGTTTATTTATTAATCATTGCTTTATCCAACAAGCCATAAAAATAGAATTGTGATTAATTTTTTTATGAAAAATATTTATTTTGTATAATATCTGCAATAGATGTATGTTTGTTTCACAATAGCAGGATTTGCTTCAAAAAACTACCTTGAAAACTGTGTGGAACTATTTCATTAAATACTGTAATAGGGGGATTGGTAAATTTTTAACTTTTTAACTTAATTCATTAGTTTATATTATGCATGGAATTTCTGTGAAATACATCAGTCTTAAAATTGGTACTATTTTTTCACTATTAACATTTTAGACTGTTAAGTATATTGTTTTATTTTCATCCTGTTCCAATATTTCTAGATTCATTACTTCAGGACTTTCAAGATGCATTGAAGAACAGTTTTCTATTCTGCCAATTTTAAATGCACAATATTAGAGTTCCATTTCAGTAGTCATGATGTGATATGAACAGTATTGAAAAGTTTCTGTTGATTATCAGACCTTGTATTTATGATTTGGAAACTGTTGTAAAAAATAGTGCATATGCTTTTGTCGGTTGGTGTGATTTCTTCTTGAAGGTTTCGGCATATACATGTTAGCCATGCGTTTTAAAGAACTTAAATTTTTTTTTTTTTCTTTTTCAAAACTTAATTTTTTATGAAAGAGTCTTTTTGATTCTGTTAATAAAAAAATACTGATGGATATTCGATGGAGAATTGTCAAGAAATAGGAAAATCCTCTTAATTCTATATTCAGAAATGAGTAAAATTATTTTGTTTGGCAGCTCAACTGTTCTATGTTTATTTGAGAATAAGATGAATTTCCAATATTTATACCTTTGAGTAACTCTTTCCTTTGTATTTTGGAATTTTCTAGAGATTATTTGGAGAGATTGAAGAAAGCAGTAAATGAGCATGCCATCAGTATAAAATGAGCAGTTGACTCATATTTTAATGTTTCAATATATTTATTCATATATATTGTGTTTAATATTGGAGGTAACCATTTTTCAACCCTGCATTGAGGTAGACCCTTAATAAAAAAATTTTCCTGATGAAAGACAGTCTCTCCATCAAATTTGAATGAATCATCTGGTTGAGATATGCTGTTACTGCAATTATTAATCATCCTCGTGTTTTGTCTTGTTTGTCCATTTTAAAGACATTTCTTACAAAATTTAATTTGTGATCTTCTGTAATAAAAGTTTTTTTGGAATATCCAGAGATATGCTTGCAGAAAAGAAGGGCATGATTTACAAAAGTGATTTATTTTTTAGTTTCTACAATTCAGCTGTATAAAACTCGTAAATTCAACAAAAAAAAGGAAATTAAAACTTGTTAACTTCTATTCTCCTCTAGAGGGAAGAAAGATTTGATATATTAATGTGGGATTTTTTTCTTTTTTTTTGTGAAAATTATATATAGAATTTATATACATAAGAAAGATTATGTATTATTTCTCCATAAACATTCATTTGGGCAAATTCATACTGGATGCATTAATATTGTTAAACTTGAAGCACAATGTGGGTATTGTCATTGCAACAATTGCTTTAATTTTTCTGTCTTCTGAACTATCTTTTTCTTTCCCTAAGAGTTTACTATCTTTGGTAAACACAGGCGACTTGTCCTTGGGATACCCTCACAGTCCTTCTCTATTTTTGACACTCCTTGTCAATCAATTATTTATTTATTTTTTCAATTTTTTCACTTGTGTGTATCACAGGTTTACACTTTATTAGCTTTACATTCACTCACTTACTTTGTTTATACTCATCATGGTCACATCTGGCTTTTGCACCATTACAAATATGATAACTCACACCTTCAAATGTCTAGATCACAATTGCACCTTGTGTGGATCTTGCAGAATCAAACTTCACAATCATTCACTCTCAATTTATTCATAGTATTTGTGCACTGTCATAAAATGTTGATGCATTTTACCAGGTTTTGATTGATTGTATTTGGATGTAAGAAGCTAAAGCATGCTCTATATTGTCTGCAAAGTGCTGAATCCGGTGGTTAAAATAAACCACAATTTGACATTTTCTGATAGTGTCATTCTGAGGAGTGTGATTAATACCGGGGATAATATGTTTATAATCCAATTTTTACAAATAATCTCATTTCCACCATTTTGAAGACATTGATTTCTTATATCTTGCATATGTATATATTCCACTGATATATTGATTAAAATTTCATATAAAATGAATTGATTTGCAATTATTTTATGTATTTGTGTTAATTGAAACATTTTGAATTTCTTTTGCAGATATGATTGTCCTGCTCAGCATTGGATTGGAAATAAAAAAATCTCATATTTTCATTTTGAGTAAATGACATATTAGAGATATTTTGATACTGGGAATTTATTTTACTTGTATTGCAGTGTAAAGTTGTTGAGGGTTCATTTTCAGTATTTGGGAAAACCTTTGTGTGTTCTCCAATAAAATACTAATTTGTATTATTTTCCATTGTACAGCTCTTTTTATTAGTTCCTTATCACTCATAAATGTTTGAAAAAAATTATTTCTCCTGTTTCCATCAGAGTTTCATTTATTGCGAGTTTTCGAGTAGCTAAATTTTTTTTCTTAAAACTTTAATGACTGGGCTTGAGTCCTTCTTAGATCTCCAAAGAAAAAGTATATGTAATAGTTATAATTATTGGTTTACTTACTGAAGTACATGCATAAATATAAATATTTTTACTTTTTACTCAGATGACAAAGAAAAATAAACACATTTAGAGGCAACAATGTAAAGACAATTTTCTTAGTCTACCAATCTGTCATACACCTAAGTGCCATAGCAATGGAAAAAATACTTAAGAAAATTGTGTAAACAAAACAAACCATTTTTTTTTTTTTTTTTTTTTTTTTTAATGCTTCTAAAAGCTTTAATGGCAGTTTGTTTAAGAGTTTATGATTGATACCAAAAGAAAAAAAACTACTTATATTTTTAACTTATAATAATTTATTATTATAATCCAATTGCATGTTGACTCTTTTCTGAATTTTATCAATGAGCACTTTCTTTTGTCCATTTCAAATTCAATTTTTTTGGCCTAGTTGCTATATGTATTTGGATTGGCACCATTTTGTGTTTAAGCAATGAGGCTTCTCATGCCAAATTTCACTATGGTATCCTAAGCAATAGCTGAGCTGTCACAAAAATTGCCAAACTTGGCCCAAAGCAAACGAACTTTCTCTGGGTGTAAACATAATCAAATCCCAATAAAACATTATCAAATCCCAATATTTAAACATTTTTGCTTGAATTTCCCTGCAATTGTTATGAATTAAATATAAACTTTTGTTTAATAAATTCTACTTTAGATAATCAGTTGTATGATGTCATTTACAGATGTTAAGTAAACATCAACAATCTTTTGAGCTTAAAAGTATCTAATATGAGATGGCTATCTAAATGAATATTTCTAAAAAACTGACTATGATAGAACAATCCCTTACTAAATATTATTTACTGATCATGTGTTAAATATAATAAATTGTTTAATTCTAATTACATAATTCAGTATTAAAATCATGTATTTTTATTATTAATTTTTAAGAGGTAAACATTTCATTTTATGCATCATTTTTTTTGTAGTTTTTAAAAATGAATTTTCATTTGTATTTTTATTTCTTACTTGTTTATTGAACATTTTCTGCCTGCATATTTTTACTCTGGACACAAAATCCACTAATCATATAACCTGAATCATGGTTAGATGGCAAAATTGAAACCTGAATTGCCACCCCTGTACTCCACATCTTTACGAACTTGAGAATTTTGAATTGAAGCACTAAAATTAGAAATTTTAAACTTTTAGTTATTAAAGCATGTAAAAATGTTTATATTTTTCAATGGCTTCTCTCCTCTGATCATAAAATAAATGACTCATTGGATGTTTTCATTTATAAATTTATGCAAAATCTGAAAAAGTGTGTATATAGTATATTTCAACTATTTATCAATGTGGTATAACTGTTTAATAATTTATATGTTCTTTCATTTTTTTTTTTTTTTTATTTTTTGGTGTTTTTTTTTTTTTTTTTTTTCTCTCTATTTATTTGCTGTATGTTCAAATTAGCAAAAAAAATATAATGTTTTGTTTACTCTAAAAATCCGAAAAAAATATTTTTAGAAACTTTTGGAACCAAATGGAGATTCCAGACTACAAGAGAATAATGAAAATAAGATGCAGGAAGACAGTGAAGAACTATCCAATTCTGATATCAAAGCTTCTTTTTCATGTAAAATTTGTAACAAACAATTTTCAGATTCTGAATCTCTTGCTAGTAAGTACATGACAATTTACTCTACTTTATAAATTAATTAGTCATATCTTTAAATATCATGTTTATTTTTCTAGATCACAATTCATTACATGATAAACCTTACACTTGTACAGATTGTCAAGCAACATTTGCATCCAAAGGAAACTTATCTGGTATGTAAAATTTTATGTGTTATGACCTTGTCTATGTAAAGCATGTCTCATAAATATATGTACTGGTATTTTTTATGTTAACTATTAAAGTAAAGATGCTAAAGCAATAAAAATAAATGATATATATGATGAGTATAGAAGTGAAATAATTAAATTTTTGTTCACATTTATTGAGTAAGAATAAATGTGTGTTGATAAAAATTATACTGCCCAACTATCAAACATAGGAATTACATGTTAAGAATAAAAAATTAGCATATTTCAAGCACTTTTCCTATGATATAATTGCTGTTGAATATAAAAGACAAATCGTTTCTTCAAATTGAAGTTCATTACGATATGCCTCACAATGGTTAGTTCTTAAAAGTTGATAAAATCAAAATTAAGTGCTTAAAGTATGGAAATATCTAAACACATGTGCAGTGCAGCAGGTGTAATATTCACAATATCTTGCAAAGTGGAAGATCTACAGTACATAGAAGCATACTGGAAGTTTAAAGAAGGCACCTCAATTGCAAAATAGGCATTTTTTTGCGAGCTCTTTCCTAATAAGAAATGTATGTGTATCAAGTTGTTAACAATCTAGCTGTACTAATATACAAGACTGCAGCTCAGTGTCTTTTACAAACAAGCAAATTTCCTGTTTATTATAATAAATGGCGATCTGCAATGCTCAAAGTACATCATAGAGAGGGCCGACTACTTTGGGCTTTAGAAACATTTGGATTTCAAAGATGAATGGTTTACTATTCTCATCAGAGATGAAAATCGATTAAACATGGATGGTCGGGACCATTATTGGCACAACTGTAAGGAAAATAATTGTGATTGTTTATTTATAATACAATTCTATTTTTCTCTTTTTTTGTTTTGTGGGATATAGAGCAACAAAGGCAATTATACCCTTTTTCACAGTTTCTTTTAATTGTCAATGTACAATGTCACAATGTACAAAAAAACTAGATTGGGTCTATTCGTTACGAGAAAAAGAAATAAATAAAGATAGTCTTACCAAAATGCTTTTATAATAAAATACTTGATATTTTACTTCTTGTGAGCAAAGAAAAAAATGCAAAAGGTTTGAACTAAACTTGAAGAACTTCTACAATTTTCAAAGACTTACTTTACTAGTGTTTTAGGCTTACCAAAAATCCATTATAACATATCAGTAGCCATTTCTTTTTATGTCTATAAGTACTGTACCTGACCACTTTTTTCAAATACCTGCTTATCATAATGTAAATAAATTGCAAGTATTACTTCACTTCACTTTAAATCAATGTAATGACATCATATTTTTATGAGAAATATAAAAATTTATTTCTTGCACTATCTTATGCAAATGATATGTTAACCGACAAATGTCTGTATCATGTAAATCATTACTGGTATGTATATGTTACGACATGTAACTTAAATACAGATATAACAAATTGATATAGGATGACAATGAATGATTGATGTAACCAACTCATGAGTGTATATAGTTGTAATTAAATATTTTTAAAATACTGTGCCTTGTCATTCCTGCCTCGTTATTCCTCTATTGACTGTGCAAACTTTACCAATGCATTTAAAGACTTGAAAATTATGGTTACCGAAATATATTCCGCCCAAATGAAAGTTATGGGCTAGACAATTACAAGGTTAAGGAATCTTAACCATGAAAAAATTATGGACCCTGAAAATACCAATTAGAGGGATGGCTTTTAAGGCAGCAGGCCAGTAAGAATTCTTTTTTTTTAAGAATGGAAGCAGCAACACCCAATTGACCTTCTTGGTCCAAATATTTATACAATATGGGCTAAAGATACAAAAATCATTCTAATGAAAGAAAATTGTTGGAGATTGGTAATTGTGATGGAGGCCAAACTTGATGATACTGTATCGAAACAGCTATCCTACTTTCTTCAGTTGACCAATAAAGTAAATAACCTCATATGTTTGCTCATAGAGGTGGAATATGACTCTCTAATCTTGGATATTTAGGATCCAAGACTAGTATAGATAAAATTGCTCTAATGTTTAAGGCTGGATTCGAGGACTCGAATCATTGGATTAACAGATGAACTCTTTTTTTTTTTTTTTTTGCCAAATTGTCGACAAAGTAGAAATCAGTATATATATCTATATATTGCCTGTTTGAAGAAGATTTCTCAGCAACTGAAGTAAGGATACTGGAAAGCCAATTCCTGAATGACTTCAAAATTTCCAATTTCCCAGTCAATATGAGGGCACTGTACAAATGATTCACCGGGGTGATTACAGGAAGAGAGGAAAGGGGAACAAAATCTTTTGAGCTTTATCGTTGGAGGAAACCATCAGTTAAACTTTAATTGCTTTTGGAACTCAAGTTTATTTTGATATTCCCTAATAAAGACCAAAGAAAAAAGTTATGGTTGGTTATGTCTTAAAAACACGAGGATATCAAGTCAGCTTTTCTCTGGTATTTAAAATACTAGAATTTGTTAATGTGTCATTTGGTAAAATGTCTAAGCATGGTGGATACAAAATGGAATCATTATCTAAGAATATATATGTGTGTATATATATATATAAACAGACAATGCAGAATTATTTGTCCTTCTACAATTTAAGTAGTCTTTGTGTTACTTTTTCATGGAGTGCAGCAAGATCATTAAGGTATTAAATGTAGATTAATAGTTTGACCTTCAGTAACCCAGTGAAGTTACACAATCCCTTGAATATAAAAAAGCATGATTGCTTTGAATTTTGATTTGCTAATTCGAGCTTTTTTTTTTTTTTTTTTTTTTTTTTTGGCTTTTGGTAAAAATGGGCTGCTCCAATGTATGGATTGGTACTTCATTTCAGGATGATAAGTAAAAGGCCACAATTACATTATTATCCTTTCCAATAAGTTTGGGTCATTTTCAATGGCATTCATTATGTTGGTATAAACATTTTTGCATGTTAAAATAGCAATGTAGAACTTGCTGAACTGATTATTTGTTAATTTCTACAGTCTCAGCAATTGCACAAATACTTAACCGACAGTCAGATCGAGCCAGATTGCCGATTTTTTCGATATTGTCATCTGTTTTTGACATGCACCAGCGACCTGGGCGAGAATCATCTTCAACATCTTCTTGGCCTTCTTGAAAAGGCTTAATCCTCTCAAAAACACTTGATAAACATTTATTGCCATACACTTTCAATAAATTACTAAATTATTTAAAGTTTCACTAATAGTTTTCCCAAGTTTCATGTGAAATTTCACAACAGTTTGTTGCTCTATTGTTACACTCATCATTTTTCTGGTGAAACAAATAACTCTAATGCAAACAAAGGCTATGGCTATACAGATTTGTTTACAAAAGTGAGAGGCCTGCATTCGAAAGAGAAAGCTCCATGCTAAACAGATCAGTCATCAATCTTGTTATTTAATACCCACACCTCATGTATATATATATTGTTACAAAAATTTTCCTGAATGAAATCAAGCCCAACTCAGATAATAACAGCAAAAGCCGCTTTATTCATAAATCTTCAAGATACACACAGGTAACACAACTTGGACAATAACGGTACAAACAGATACACAGCACTTACATAATTTAGTCATACAGATACAGGAACAAAACAGCCAAGTAATAACAATCATGGATATATCAGCAACGTTCAGCTCACCAGCTTAATGTTTCTTATTAAAGACAACCTTCGCAGTAATACTTTGCACTTCCAGGTCTGGTTTCGACAATATCCTGGCAGATACACGCATGCTACTCCACAAATTCAT
Source organism: Nephila pilipes (assembly GCA_019974015.1). Lineage (NCBI taxonomy): Eukaryota > Metazoa > Arthropoda > Arachnida > Araneae > Nephilidae > Nephila > Nephila pilipes. The sequence goes on along the minus strand of BMAW01130694.1, from coordinate 342,945 downwards.
ACTGCACGTTTCACTTTCAAGCGCTCACAGCTTCCTGTTGATTTACTGATTGATCTACCCAACAGATACTCCAAATACAGTGACAGTTTTCCTAGATTCAGGCTTAGTCTTCAGCAGATTCACTTTGTCACAATTCCCTGATCAGTCTGCTACCTGATTCCGACTAACAGGTGGCCTCTCAGACTCTCGATATATTTATACCTCTTCATGCCAGGTATGATGTGACTTTGGAAAATTCATGAAAAGTCCCTAACTTTCTTCCCAATCAGTATTTTGCTTAGGTCCCAGTACATTTCAGATATTTCCGTTTTTTGCCAAAATATTTACCAAATCCGTCGCCAAGGCTAAGGGTATTACTTAAACTTTTCTTGCTCTCTCTGCAACATCTCTGTAAATATTTCTTTTTCTTCACAAGAGAACTGCAGCAAGCAAGGGCCATCTCATGTTGTAAGAATATATATATATATATTGATTAATTTGAAATTGACTTAAATTCTGAGAACAATGTAAAGGGAGAGGAACTTGAAACATACCCAAGTGGCAAAACCAGAAACTTGTATAGATCCTATTAACACAAGCTATAACCACATAAGGATATATGGAAAGTTGATATCTACTATAGAATCCAAGATTCTAATACCAGATTACATTCCATTTTTAAAGGAACTGTCTGAATTTTTAAACTACTCAAGTAATTTTTGCATTATAAGAGGCAAATGAAAGTTTGTCTTTGAATTGGAGTGCTAATCGAATATTTTTTTTGCTAAGAAAGCTCATGTATGCAATATGCAAGTTAATCAACATAAAAATTTTCTGATGTTATATATATTTATAATTATATATTAAATATGTATATATAACATATAATTAATGATTTTTATGTGATTAAACTTATTTCCTATATTCATATACTTTAACTAGTAAGGAGTTCATCTTCATTTCCTGATACAATTCCATTTGATCTTTTAATTTATTCTATCATGCAATATAAATCTGCATAAACTGGCATTTCTCCCCTTCTGAACTAGTAGGAAGATTTACCTATCGATAATGAGTCACTATATGAGATATCTAAAGATCCTTGAATCTAAAACCACATGCTCTGAATTTTTCTTGTATTTACTTCTCAAACAGGGAAGTTTAGCTTGCTTCTGATTTAGGTATGTAAATGAGTGGATGTATATAGCATTGCATCCATCACCATCTAGATGTAACTGCATCTCTCTTGTGTTACATTAATAAATTTATTATTTCAAATATTTTAGATTTTTTTTTATTGTGTTATAACTGAAGTAAAGCATTTCAAATACAATATTTACAAATTATGTATCAAAAATTTAATATCATTAATTCGTTATATATTATTCCCCCCTCCATTATACATGAGTGTGCATTGGGCCCTTACACATAACTATAGCTTACAGGGGTGTCTAAATAGGAAATTAAAATTTAAAGTAGAGTTATATTGAAAAGAGTTATGTCTAAAAAAGCCTTCACCTTTACAAAAACATATAAACAATTTTAATAAGGAGGTAAAAATATAAAATACCAAAAATAAAAAAGAAATTTATTGTATATGATTAAAACTTAAACATTTGTTGTTGTATGACAAGAGGCTTAAAAATCTAACATCAATTTGTGTTCAGTAATATAATTTTGTACCTTGACATGAATTCTTGAATCTAAAAAAAAAAAAAAGTATACATGCAACAAATATCTGTGAGGGATAATTTATAAATTTTCAAACAAATGTAAAGTTTACGAAGCTTAATTTGAAATGCAACTGTCACTGATGACAGGATTCTGACACTGTCTCGAAAACATTATTTTCAAAACTTTCCACATTCACCTCAAGATTGAGTCCAAGCATTTTATTTTGCAGAATTGTTAATTTAGCTTATGTCGAGATTTTTTAATTGAAAATAGCAGAATGTTATTGATATATTATAACTCTTGAAATATGCATAACATAAATATTATCATTAAATTTTTCATCCAAGTAATTAAGTTTCAATTGTAAAATTGAAAATATTTCTTATATTGTGAAATTGAATATTACATTTTGATATCATTTTAATACACACACTCTCTATCATTTTATTGTGTTAAATGAATTTGCAATATTGATGATTAGAATAAGAATCAGTATACAAAGTTGAGGTATTTACTATGTCACATTGTCGATTAATGCTATTAAGAGCAATACAGGTAATAATAATTCAACTGCAACCATGGAAGGAAACAATAAAGAAATGAGTGAAATTCACCCCAAAATTCCTGAAATAGAAAGTGGTAATATTAATTCAGTATGATTATATAAAAAACTATGTAAATGAATTTCATATTAGTTCTTTTGATCCTGACTGTGGGATGAAAATGGAATGATGTTTTACTCACTTTAATCAGGCATGTAAAGACAGTAATAGGAATGAAGAAAGGAAAATTAAAAAATACCTCTAATACTGAGTAAATGAAAGGTTCTTCATTTACTCAGTATACTGATCCGTATTTGCATATTTCTCATTTTAATGACTTTTGCTGTGAACTATGTGAAATGAAAAATTTTTGCAATCAAATGTAATTAACTTTGCAGATTTCTCACAACATAAATTTAACCTGAATGAGATTTTAGCAGAATATTTTTATAGTCAAAGGTATTATAAAATCAAAAAAAAAATTCTTATAATATCCATTCTAAAATCTCCACCACACATATCAAAGTAAAACATTGTAACTATTTCCTAAATTAAGCACTAATATTAAAAATTAAATCATCTTCATTTATATACCACACAATATCAAACTTGTTGTTTATTCATTTTAAATACTTTATATAACATCAGTGAGGTTTTCTCCTTGTATACTAAAAAATGTTGTATTCAAAAGATTCTTAAATATTATTGATAAATTATCATTATTGGCACCATTTGTATTTGACCACACACATCAAAATAATCTCTGTTTAATCATTTTCCAAATATTGCACAAATTTTAAAAATAAATTAGAACTCATTTCAAAAATATTTCAATTATATCTCATACAATATTTTATCCTTTGTACATAAAACCTTTAAAAACCATACACCTATAAAAATAGAATGATTTGTAAATGTTGGTATTAAAAAAAGCAGTATGTATACAGGATGTGACAGAATTAACTCCCCGATTTCCCACAACCACTCTTCTGGCATTTATTGTCCACCATGATTTAGGAGCTAGCTTTAAGTAGCAACTATTTCCATATCAGTTATCAGTACCCATCAAGATATGGAGGTGTGAGCATTGTGCTTTCATGATAGGGGCATATTTCGGAAATGGTGACTCTGTTTGATGAAGCTCATTTCCATTTGTTTGGGTGTGTGAGCAAACATAATTTTCGCTTTTGGGCTCTGAACATTCCATGAATGACCCCTCCATAGTGATTGAGATGCTGTTTGGCGTGCTGTTGCAGATTTTGAGTTTAGACCCATACTTTTTTTGAAGAGAATGGCAAAGAAGTTAGGGTAGATTCTGCTCTTATGGGGATATGTTATATGAATTCCTGCAAACGAAACTGAATGAGCTCTAGAATTTGGCTGTGTGGTTCTAAAACGATGATAGCACTGTCCACAAATGCTAGAATATTGATGGACTTGCTGAAAGTATTTGTTTCCAGAATGTCTGTTCTCACTATAAGGTGACTTTTCAAGGCCAGCATGTTCCCCAGATCTATCGCCTTGTGACTTCTTTCTTTGGGGGCATCTGAAAACACACATTTACAATAGGCTCTGAACAATTCAAGAACTGAAAGCTACTATCTGCCAATAAAATACAACAATACTGCAGAAAATGACAAGAAGGGAGAAACTTCTAAGGAAGACTTCAGAAATGCAAAGGAAATGAAGGTCAACTTTTGAATGATATCATTTTCAAAAGAAAGCGAAGATGAATGTAAAAAACATTGACTATTCTTCTTCCAAATTGTGAAATAAAATTTTCAATAACATATCAGTGCTTCATTATTTATGTTTGAAATCAAAGAGTTATTTCTGCCACACCCTGGAATGTTTGTAAATTTCTTACTGAATCTTTGAACAGATTGGTGGTGTTATCTGGTAATTGCTAATAGAAAAACATCCTCATCCTGCTCCAAAATATAAATTGTGAAATGTTCAAATTCCAGATATGAAGTTGAAATGTGTAATTATGTCATATGGAACTAAAAGAAGTGGTAGGTGATGAGGGTGGGATTGGGTGATTCTTTCAAATATGAATACAATGGTTGGCTCTTTGACTGACTCAATTGAGATATCCATATCTTGTGCAGGAATTCTGGTGACCATTATTTCAAAAAAAAAAAAAATTCTATTTTTTTCACTTTTTGTTAACATCACTGCTTTTACATCTAGAACAGTATAATACAGTATTTATTTTATTACTTTATAGCAGTTCTAAGAACATTCCATTTCCTTTAAGATGTACTATATAATGGTTATCTGAACTTACGCTTTTTTTTATAACATAGATAAAAAATTTGATGTAATTTTTTATAATAATATAATTTAACTATTATTTAATATTTTTTAGACGTGGTCCTAATATATTTGTTCAGATGTAGTAAATTTAAAAATGAGTGATTAGATGATTTTTTTTTTTTTTTTTTTATAAATCATTATTGTTTCTTTTTTTATTTCATTTTAGTTCATATGAGAAAGCATACAGGAGAAAAGCCATATTGTTGTGATGGATGCAGTGCTAGGTTTTCAACTCAGGGAAATTTAAAAAGACATTTAAAAACACATACTGGTGAAAAACCTTGGAAATGTGAGCAATGCTCCAGTTGTTTTACTGAAAAAAAAAGTCTTATAGTGCACATGCGACGACATACTGGAGAAAGACCATATCAGTAAAATTTTATATTTTTAGTTTTTCATCATAATTTTTTAATAGATAAAATTATGGAAAAATATAAAATAATCAATACCAAGTTTTAAAATTTATTGGAGATCTGTGATATGTTTATAAAAGAAAATAATTTTGAATAGATTAAATGCATTGGTGCTTGTACTGACAGCACTCATTCCATGTCTAAATGTTACATAGTATTACAGGAATTTATTCAAAGCAGAGCTTCTAGTGCAGGTAGGAACCATTGTATTATTCACTGGAAAGCTCTTGTGTCAAAGAATTTGAATCATGCACTACACCATTTCTTAGAATGTGCGGTGAATTTTATAAAGCATTCTTTCACTGAAGACAGCTTTTTTAAAAAAAAAATATGTAAGGATAAGGGAGCTGAACTCTCATCTTTGTTTTACTGCTGCAGTACATGATGGCTCTTTCATGGTAATGTACATTTGAATTGCTGCAGGGAATTTATATTTTCATTAAAGAAGAATACAAAGATGAAGCTTTACTACTGATATTGCAATGAAACTAGAATACTTGTGTGTCATTTTTGAAAAGCAGAATATCTTGTAATTTCTTTAGGGGTGCAGGGTAAAAATATGAATATGCTCTTTTAAAGTCTTGAAAGTTTCAACTTTTTAAAAAAAAAAACTTTAGAGAAGAAAAATGTATGAAGTTGCTTCAAAAGATGTAATTTTTGACCTCAAATGGTAATGAAACAGTTTTTTTTGTTTTTTTTTTTACCTTGATTGATTTCTCTCAAAATATAAAATCTATTTTTAAAAAGCACTTATTATAGCTTATCATGTGGTTTGAGAAATACTTTCTGAACAAAAATATCCATAATTTTGCTTGTAATTAAGATCCATTCAACACCAGTTCTTCAAATGAATTTTTTTCTGAAAGACAGAATGTTACAGAATTATACCTTGCTTCAATTATTTAAAAGCGAAATTGAGTTGTTAATTATATGTCCATTGCAATTTTTTCTGGCGTTGTATGTGTTTTATTTATTTTTATTTCTTACTTATGATTAGTCATACTTTGACTTGGTGTCAGGCACCATGAGAAAACCTTAGTTAAAAAAAAAGACACAGCGAATTGAAAAAGTTTGGGAAGCACTGGTATTATGCTATTGAAACAACTCTTATAACATGTGCTTGTGTTACATGAATAATTTTTATCAATTTATTTATTTTTTTTTTGGCTGGTAAATAAATTGCCTTCTTTATTAACATGCATGTGGATATAATTTTCTGTGATCTTAATAATAATAATAATAAAAAAATGTTTAAGGAATCTTAAACCTGTATAAAAATTTCTGTTACAATGTTTTTAGAAAATAGTAATGATGATAAATAGTTTGTTTTAGAGCAGAAATTCTAAAAAGTGACATCATTATCACCTTAACAAGTTATTTGCAACATATGGGGAGAACTATCATAATAATTTCATTGAAATGTTAATACTTTAATTATTTTAAGTATAATTTGCATTAATACAAGTTATATAAGTTTGAATTATATTTAATTTTTTTTTAGATATATTTCTTGGATTAACTTAAAATATTGTACAATGTAGAGGTGAATTTATGTCTGATATTTTAAAATTACATTTACTTAAAATTAATTTATCTATATAATGGAAAATATAATTTTTAATATTAATTATATTTCAAGATTATTCAAATTTGCATGCCTTAACTGGCTTAAAATTTTAAGAATTAAACATGAATGTTTTTATTACATGCTTTTTAATGTATGTAAAATGTAATGATAATTTTATTCTATTTCTCAACAACTGAAAAAGTATGCTGTTTATGAGTTTAAAATTTAAATCAACGTTCTTGTTTTCAAATTACATCCACCTTTAAAAAATTTTATATTTATTTTGCAAAAGCATGTAAATATTAAAGAATTGTTTTGTGCTGCGACAATACATGATTTTTGATATTTTATTTTTATTACTTAATTTTTCTATAAAATTAGGTGTAATGAATTAGTGATAGGTACATAAATATGGTAAAAATTTACCTAATATTTAAAAGTAATATTCTATCTACATTTTTCTAGATTTCATTTATCTCTAGATTAGTAAAAATATAACAGTTTTATTTAAAAATAGAATTGTTTGCTCATTTACAATTTAATATTATAAGATGCAATATTTTAATTTTTATTTTATCGAATTGTGTATGATAGGTTCCATTGATGAATTATATATTTTTAATATATATTACATTAATTTTGTGTTAAGCTTAAATTTCTTAAACCTTAGAATTGATGATTTATATTTATTGTCTAAAAATTTTAAGCTAAATTTGAATATTATTTCAGGTGTAAAATGTGTGGAAAAGGATTTGCCCAAACAGGAATACTTCAAACACACATGGCAATGCATTTAAATATAAAAGTTCATCTTTGCGAATTATGTGGAAAATCTTTTCGACAAAAATCTCAGTTACGTATCCACAAGTTACGTCATGACAACGTACGGAAATATGGATGCAATTCCTGTACTGCATTTTTCCTCACAAAAGGTTAAACATTTTATTTCATTGTTAATTAAATTAAACAGGAAACACAAAGTTTTATACCTTTTTTATAAAAGAGAAACAGGGAAAGAATACCAAATGCTTAAAATCTGAAAAACATATGTGAAATGATTTAAATTTTTTCAAATTAATCACTCTTTAATTCAGTTGCTGCTTTTGATTAACAAAATTTTTAATCCAACATATAGGAATAATTAATATTTACAATTTCATTATGAAAGTATTATTAGATGTATTTACTTAAATTCATCAATAAGCATTATGAAAGTTTGATTTCTTTACTTTTGTTTATATCTATTGTAATTATGGTTCTATTATTATTTAATCTGAACTTCAATATATGCATGAATTGTAAGATGCATTTATAAATAATCTGCAAAGAATACTTTTCATGACTCTTAAAATGAATTAATAATTCTAGCTTGTTATTTTATCACATAGACATATTTTTTGTATTAAAAGACCAAAATAGATAAAAAGAATTTGCTTATAACAATTATAAGATGTCTTATAAAAGTATCCGCTAATAAATTCTTCATAATTTACAAATTAATAAAAACTTGGAATTAACCTTGAAACAATGATGTAAATTGTTATCTATATTTAGGGAAACTATTTTTGAAAATAAAATGATTCAATAAACTAGACACTTATAACTTAATAATATTTTAAATATTTTGATTGAATTAAATTATAATTAAGTTTAATATAAAAAAAAACTGTCAGGAAAACATGAGCTTTGTCATTTTTATATAATTCAGCAATTTTTCCATAGATTGTTTTTCATAGACATAGTTATTAAAAAACATTAAAAAGTCTTGTACTGCCAAACAATTTTGTTCTGAAAAATCTTTAAAAGGGAGATATGCTTATGTTTGCTTTACAGATGTTATCCATTTAGCATTTAACTGTTGAAAATTGTGGTTTATGACTTCTTAGACCAATTTGCAAATACTCAGTTAAATGCAGATAAGTTGAAACAGACAAATGCTTATTTTTAATAAATTAAAATGTTGAATACAAACACAATAATATGAAGTACCGAAAACTGAGATTAGTCTCAGCCTATACTCTTCGGTTTTTGGTTACTTCGGGTTTAGTTTTCAGTTTGACTTGTTTGCAAAACTCAATAGTTGAACTACTGTTTTGTCTTTGAAAAACCTGTTTTGGTGGAAAAATTTGCAAAATTGTGTCCTTTTGGGGGAGGGGGGAAATGAAGTGTAATATAAGGAAGTTTTACAATTTCCACCTGGCTACCCCTGCTATATAAAATAGTCAATGAAAAAAGTGCTCCCTGTTCCTTAATAGAAAAATCAGTTTTGTTGATCACTTGATCTTGAAATATATTGATTATTATTACTAAACTTATTTGTAGTAAATGTTAAAAATAAGACATATCAATATTTTATGTATGTAAAATAATTTGCTGTGTAAAAGCAATTAAAAATTTTTTTATTTTGAATAGTTTTTCCAATTTTAACAAGTGCCAAAAGCCATTGAAATGCTGGAAACAAACAAAATATTTTTTTATTATTATTTTCGATTTTTCAAACATCTCTGAGTTGTAGAGAATAAAAGGAGTGTACTTTTTTTTTTTTTTTTTTGCATTATAAAGATATTTAAATTAAAGCATCTTTCAAGAAATGTGAATTTATTAATAAAGTCTTACAAATTAAAATTTCATAATTGTTGATACAAGTTGCTTCATTTTCTTGGAAAGGAAAATATTTTGCATTGAAACAAATTAGTGCAAAAATGAAAATTATGATAGAAAAATATGTTTGTTGTATCTTGAAACATTGATCTTACTAGTACAGAACACAAGCAGATAGCATTTAATGTGTTTGCTGATATAGAATAAAAATTGTAAATTTAATATTAAGCCTGCATTACTAGTACATCATAATGCTTGAGCAACATAAAGTATCAGAAAAATGTTTTAAATTAGTTATAAATTTCATTTATTTATTTACTGCTTCTTCATAACTGCAAATAATAAAAGAATATTATTTCTTAAATAACTACTCACCTAATTTTGTTTGTATATATATTATATATTGGTTATAATAATTTTTCTATTATGAAGATGCATACTTATTGAATGTTATATCCAAATGGCATTTACAGATTGTCCATGATATATAGTGTGGAATGTAAAGAATAGATTTGTTAAATTAGTCTATATAATTTCAGAAGTATCTATATATATAAAATGCAAATTCAGAATTGAATAACAGGGTTAAGTTAACTTTGTGGTGTCACCCCTCCCCCTTCCTTGTAATTTTCTTAGCAAATAATCTAGTGTCCAAAATTAGGGCCACAAACAGGTTTTTCACAATATTTCAGAACTGCTACCAGTAAAGTGTATTGTATATCTTTTAAAGAATAGATAAAAAACAAAATGCCATGCATAACACAATATCCAGTTTGGAGTTAATGGTGTTTAGCACCAGTTTTGTAGCACAATGTGAAAATTGAGGTATTTGGGAATTTTGCCTGCAAATTTTGTTGTGAATATTGCATCTAAACTCACAAGTTTGACTGACTGCTGTGAGGATGAGTATTCATAGTGGTTTAGAAGATTCAATGAAATGGAGAGCCATTGGCATGCTTGAAGCTGGACAGTCTCAGGTGCATGTGGCTTGATGGTTAAAAGTGGTATCAAGGTTGTGGAATCAATTCCAAACAAGTGACACTATCATCAGGATGCCTGACCAAGCGCCCCGCCCCCCCCCCAAGAGTGACAACACTTGCTAGGAGCACTACTTAGCATTGAGTCCATGACACAAACAGACAATGTCTACAGAGCTTTCTTGTGATCTTGTTGCTGTGTCTGGAAGAAGAATTTCTTGGCAAACAGTGCATAGATTTCTAGCTTTTAAGCTCAACATCCAGTGGTGTATCTCCTTCTAGCATATCATACCAGAAAGCCCATTTGTAGCAGAGCAAACACACACAGAAAATGGAGGTATGTTCTTTATGCTGATAAGTTGAGATTCAGTACCAGAGTAATTCTTCACCTGGAGAGAATGTGGATCTTAATATCATCCTTGAGAGAAATCAAACAATGTGGCAGAGAAATCCTTGTCTATGGCGGCATCATGTTGAGCACTCATATAAAACTGCACATCTTTGATGTGTATAGTGTCACTACATAGTGCTATAGGGATGAGGTCTGTGAAGCCACTGTGAGATTTTCGGGGGTACTGTTAGACAGGGACACAAACTTCCTGTCTAAGCACACAGAGTTCACATTGTTGATGACTTTTTTGGAGAAATGACTACTTGTTGCATGGATTGACCCGTGAAATCTCCAGATCTCAGTCTCATAAAATATGTTTGAGGTGGTCCAAGACCCATTGCAGAATGTCCACCCACCTCCATGTGTAAAAAACACTTTTAGAAGAATATGATTTATTGCCACAAGATTTCTTGATACCCTCACTAAAAGTATTACCAAGAGCAAGCATCATGTAGTAGTGGATGGTGGCCATACTCTATTTTAGATGGAACTTTCCTGAGACATAATGCATCATGATTTGACTATTTTTAATATAACCTTACCTTAACAAACAATTTACCTCTTTTCCATATTGTTATGTTGCCATATGCTTTCTCCCATAGCCAAATTTCGTTGCAATAAACCAAAAATTTATGCAGTTATCTCATATTTTGTGTTTGTGACCTTAATTTTGAACACCAGTGTATACAATTGAAAATCTCCTCAAATCAAGAGAGCAGAAAAATGTGCTGTATATAAAATAGTTGAATGAAATATATAACATTGAGAAAGCGATATGTTATCAAATACCAAAGTGTTGATATCAATCATATATACAGATAATTTTAATACTGTATAATTTATAAAATTATTCATATAATTTTGTCTTGTAAAAGGTGATCAATTAAATAAGTTGGTAGTAAGTGGTAGAAATTTCAATTTGTAACAAAACAATCTATATAATCAGGCATTTCAATATTCCAAAACCTTGATTCCGAAATCAAAGATATAAGTAAAATTGAAAAATTTAAGCCTATAACCGCATGAAACCATCAAGCTTCTCTTAATTTATTTATATTGTCTTATATATAATTACTTATATATATTTGCAATTTATATGTATTAAATTTTATAAACTTCATTTGTTAGCCTTATATTTTAAAATTTTGAACTATAATCAAGTGATAAGCAAAACACTAGAACTAGTGCCTCACTGTCCTAACTTCCATGTTATATATAAGGTTCAATTGAATTTAACATGCTGCTTACACTATGGTGGTCTTTGTGGAACCTGAATTATGAAACTTCACCAGCTTATATTCTACTAACCTATTACTTATGAAAATCATATCTGAAGCAAAAGTATTCGCCATCAGTCATATATTGCTCTCAACAAAAATTGATATATAATCAACATATGATTTTTGATTATTTGGTGAAAATAGATTTATATAATCTTGAATTTATTTATGAAACGGAGTTACTTATCTTGATTTTTCATTGACTATAAGTGCTATTTTGTGAATTGAAAATGTGTCAAAAATATATTATAAAAAAAATGCTGTGTACCCTTTTGTATAGTTTCCATTTTCACCTTGCATCATTTGTTTTCAAAGATGAGAAATTATTTGAAGATTTTTTTCTAATATTTTTAACTTTTTTAGGTGATTTGGAGAGACATATACGACAACACACTGGTGAAAAACCATTTGTTTGTGACGTTTGCAAGAAAACTTTTACCAGGCAACAATCTTTGAACGAGCATTTGAATCGACATTATGGAATTAAGCCTTATGCATGTAAACATTGTGGCAAAACATTTGTCGAAATGTCTGCTTGTTATAAGGTAAATATTTAGAATTAAGTTTTTAAAAAATTAAAAAAAAAATTACAAAAAAAAGGGGGGGGACCAGCTAGCATAATTCATACTTCAATTTCCCCCCGTATTCAAATGAATTATTGCTATTAAATTTTTTCTCTTTGTAAGCATGTTTAAAAGATATATTTTAGTAATATGTGGCATTTTAACAGGTCTGATGTAATTTTTAAAACATTTTTCAATATTTAATTATTTAACACATATTTAAATTCAAAGAATTTATGCTAAACTTGTTACATTCAGTTCTTGATACAAAAGAATGCTATTTCAGAAAATAAAATTTTCAGTACTAAAAACACTGCTATTATTTTAAAGTACACTGCTGACTATTAAAAATGCTAAACTAGAAAAAGGAAAAAAAAAAAAAAATGGAGAATCTTTTTAATGTGCATAAATAGTACAATGGGTGAAATACATAATTAAATTTACAGGATCTTTGGCAAGTGCTCAGCATGGAAAATTCAGTATCCATAGCTTCTGCCTATGACAGCAATAGCAGCTCTAATCATGCCAGACACTGAATTGAACTGAGCGTGTATGATTGATATGGGTACATCATGACAGGTAGCTTTAACGTTATGTCAAAATTAATTAATTATGATGGTATGCCAGTCTCTTGACAACTCATAATTAGATGTTATCAATGGGGGACACATCTGAAGAATGTACTGGCCAAACAACAGTCAAACATCCTTTATATCAAAGGAGCACAAAGGCAATATGCAATTGTGCATTGTCATTGAAAAGTAGTGTCATAGAGGCCACAAAGATAAGACACAGCCATAGAACTTAACATGTCAATAATGTAACAGCAATTTTCCAAAGTACCAGCTATGTAAATAAGATGTTTACCGAATGGAGCACCATGCCATCACTCTATATGCTGGGCTATGATCACAAATGCAAGCTGGAAATGTCCATTCATCATGATTTGACTGAAATGACAATGTGATGCCACTGTTATGTCCATGAATCTCATTCAATGCACTATTGTAGCTGAAACTGTCTGCTGCAGAGTCAAAGAAAGCAACAACTATGATCACTGTGCTGCAAATGTCTTTATGCTCTCTTTTCATGAACTTGTTTTACAAACGATCAAGTTCCTGACAGGGGACATTACTTGGCAGTATGATTCCACAAGATTGGGCTGCTGAAAATCTTGCATGACTGTCTGTATGGCCCTCTCAGACCCATTTATTCTATATTTACCTGCCAATTGTGGGATCATGACGAATGTGAACAATAATGTTGTGTAATAATAAATCAAATCCTGTCAAGCCACAATCTACAACAGTCGAATTCTGACTGGGTGATCCATTAGTCCCTTATTCTTATGTGAGGTATAAACACCTGATAACCACATAATGAGGCTTTTACTTAACCAATGTTAGAATGAGATTTCCAAAGAAAAATTTTACTGTACAATCCTCCCTTCTACACAGACTATAGCGGACATTATTCTACTTTCATAGTTCTATTACAATGATTTATATCCCAGTTTGTTGTACTTTTAATGCAAATTTGACATTTATTACATGCCATCTTTATGGTGAAGCAATTTTAATGGTTAGCTGTGTGATTTCAATGTTGGTTTTTTTAATTTATCATATGTGTATACATTAAATGAAAATATGATTAGGAAACCCAAAGAAAAGATTAACAGAACAAACTGCTTTTTGATATATTTATTTATTTGAATAATGAATCGATATACGTGTTTTAAATTAAATATTTTTCACAGGTAAGATCTTTCAAAAATCACACTTCTAAAAAAGTGCTTGAAATTTATAATCTAAATCTTTTTTCATACAACTTATATTTATTAGGAAATTCATCAGGAACATTTTAAAATACATTATTGTAACCTAAAAAATTGTTTAATGAAATGGCAGTAAAATAATTCATATTGTATTAAATTGCTTTTTTAGAAACACACACACATTTCAATATATGTGTTCTCTAAATTAAAAACTTGATTTATTTCAATCAGAAAATAAGGTTTGAAAAACATTACAATTTTTTAAAGAGTCATAATACATTTTGAATGTATTTTTTTATCCTTGAGTTTAATCTTTTTAGCTATCATTTTTTTTTTTTTCCCTCTCTAAGACATACATATGAATTTTGAGATTCATAAATACACTTTTTTTAAGTCTGGATATTTTTCATTAATACCAAAATTTTCACAATTTAAAGGGTTGGGATTCATATTTTAATAAATATTTTTTTACTATTGTGTATTAAGCAATGGAATTTGACTCTTTATTATATATAATAAAATCTGCTATATACATTAATTCAATGGGATAAAATGCAACATCTGTTGCATTATATCCAATTGAAGATTGACATCTCTCCATTATTTTAACTTCCATAGCTTCAAACAGTTGAATGAAAAGTAGGTCTAAACATTCTTTAAATCTTATGTTATTATTATTATTTTTGTTTGTTTCTTTATCTTTCATTTAGATCTTAACATTTGTAAATCACATCATTGTTTGTTGAAAGTTTTTCCTCATTTTTAAAGATTTTTTAATTGTTGCCCCCCCCCAACCAAAAAAAAAAAAGTTTCAAATCAGTAACATCTGATAATACAGTTAAGCCATTTGTGGAATAGCCAATTGATAAAATTTTTGTAATAGGACATTGAAACAGAATAGTTTTGGGTCTTTTTTCCCCCATAAGGATTGATTAAAAATCAGGGGGAAATATTAAACAGAAATTTTGATTTTTACCTACAGGAATTAATGTGTTTTAATTATGTGTTGATAAACTGATTCCAGTTCTTTGGTAAGTCTATATTGCCAAGTTTTAATGCTAATCAATTCATAAAATTTTTATATTTAGAGGAATGTATATAACATTGTGAAATCTCTAGGACACAAAATTCAGTTACGAATAGAAAAGTTCTGGAATAATTTTTTTTATATTTGCTGCTAATTCATATACTTTATGTCTGAATTGTTTTTGTTTATTAATGTGAATATATTAATGTAGACAATTTTAATTAAAGCATTCAAAAACAGATATATTTTTAGGAATATATCTTTGTATATGTATTCTAATACTTGTACATTTTTTTTAAAAAAAACTTTAGCATATCAAGTTACATACAAATCCTGGAAATATAGAAGGATGGAGAAAGAGTGCTCTCAAAATAAATCATATGGATCAGGTAAAGTACTTTCATGTTGTAATTTAAGCATATTATATGTAAACTACTTTTGTTATAAAAATAAGTTTTCATTTTTAGATTTCACAACCAGAGGTTACATCTGTAGCTAGGAATACTGAAAATGAATTATCTAATCAAGAAACTCCCCAATATTTTGCTGTTGTTCTGAATCCCAAAGATGCTTGTGTTGAAAATAATCAGGCTATTTTATTTAATCCAACAAGCAATGAAAATAACATCATAACAAATGGATTAGGGGTTTTAACAGCAATTAATGTATTGGCTAATACTTCATCTGCCTCGGAGACATTTTAACAATTTCAGAAAGAAATGAATCTCTCTTGTAAGAACTTTTATTAAAAATTTTTAGTTTTTAAATAATTTTTTTACCAAACACATTTGTATATGTTTCATTGAAACTATATCATTTTGTATGTAATAAAATCTATATTTTTGATATGTATTGTTTGTGAAATTTTATTAGTTGTAGGAAAGTAACTAGCCACATAATTTTAAATGTTCGAAAATTGTAAAAAACTTAAAAATACAATTTTGATATTTTAAAAAATCATTTAGATAATCAATAGAATGTCTTATCTATTCTCATTATATATTTTGACTAAATCAAAATACATATTTCTGTACAATAACATCCGATATAAAACATGCTATAAATGTTTTAAAATATTTCATTTTCTTATACAGTTAATCGACACATTAAAGGAAAATACACTCTTATATCATTTGAATTTAATATTATCTTAATAACTACATAACAGAGCTTTAGCAGATTAATGTAACTTTAAGACAGTATAGCTACCTTTACTATATGTTAAGATGTTTACATTTCAAAATCTGTTTCATTAGGTTTTCTCCCTCTTTTACTAATGAAAAGTTTATACTGTTATCTTATTTTGAAATTAAATGCATACATAATGATATTCAGTGTAAACAGGTTTTCATTTAATCAATAGTTCAGTAATTTATTAATCAATACTAGCTAGATAAAACTCTATAATCATGTTAGCAAGTATTAAATATTTTTAATGAGTGTCCATGTCTAACCACAGATGCAAAACAGCATATCCGAAAAGTTAACTATAAAATTATTATCAATCAACTGTAAGTCAGCCTCCAAGTAAATGATGATTTAACAAATAACAAAGTTAAATATATAAATTTAGTAATAAAAAGTTTTTTTTTAAAAAAAAAATTGAAAATAAAGAATGATTTTAAAAAGCAGGAAGATAATGTCGGGTACAGAAACCTCGGGTTGGGTAACAAAATGTGGATTTTTAAACCTTTATATCGAATATGGCTTGCTTTGGAGGAACAAAAAGGTGTAAAAAACAGGAGCTGAGTAATATAATCGTTCTAAAGAATATTTCGAGAATTTTAATTTTGGAATAAATACAGATGTTTTGAATAGAAGTATTATCAATATTGGAGATACTGTTGTAAAAAAAATTTTAAGTTCTTTTCAAAATATTGCCTAATAGTGGGGAAGAATACAATTACTTGTCAATATCGTTTCAAATTATTCACTCGGAAAAAGAATCGTAACAAAAAAAATGTATGAAAATAATCTTCAAAAAACTGTGAAGAATATAAATAGTTGGAAGCAAAGATCGTGACGTTATGTAATATTTCAGTCGAATTGTGGGTTCGAGTCGATTCTAATTAATACCCGTCATGTAAGGGGTTGATGCGCATTCTGTTGAGGCTCGAAGTCCTTTGGATGGATTGAAAGTTGGAGAATAGCTTGCCGGTTCAAATGTCGCCATTAGCCCTAATGTTGCTTCTAATTGCAGTGCAATGAACAAGCAATGACGTAATATTCGCCAGAATTATGCGCAGCGAAACCCATATGTTCTATATCAGCCACTTTATTAAAAAAGAACTAATACAAATTTTGGGAAAATATTTTAGAAATAAATAAAAAATGAATTGAAAATTCATAATTTCGCAAACGATCCAAAGTTTCTAAAATTCAGTTTCAATCGCAACGTCCTTGCCTTACTTAAGTTTAAAGGGGGGGGGGAACTAAATGTTATTGATACTGCCATAGATATTATAGGTCCTAACACAATCTTCCAAATGGGCTCTGCCGGATGTTATTAAGTTCGATAATATTGGCCATATTAAACATTAGAGACTCGCTATAATACATGCAAAAAAAAAAATATCGCAAAAGCAACATAATTTGTGTAAGTGCCTCTACACTTAAACTGTTGCGACATTTTCCGCTCTAAAAATACTTCTAGTTTACATTTTTTATGTATATATTATCATCTTCCAGGAGTGCAAACTCCAAAAATTCTATGACTTTTTCGTTGGTTTTGGCCAAAGCTGCGTGTATGCAATTATGTTTTTCTTTTCTTGTTTTTTTTTGTGGGAGTGCTTTAATTACTCTTAGTAACTGTATTTTAAATGTTCTTAATAAAAAATTTAGTGAAACTTACGAAGATTACTGCCAGTAATGGATTAATGCATATTTTTGATACCTTTACATGTAGTAAATAGTTTAATTCTTTTAGTATATTCATTGTCTTTTACTTTTGTGATTTTAAGTGCAAGCTTGATTTGAAGATTTTATCTCAGTATTGGAATGACACAATAAATAAGTGGCAGAACAAAACGAAGTCATATGACATGATCGAGTTACATCAATCTCTGAATTTTCACGTACTCTGTCCCATTTAACCCTTTTTAATCAATGCACTCAGGTCATGTGGGCTACGTTTTCTTTAATTAAATCAACACTACTCATGCTATGATTTTGTTGCGATCAAAGTATTTCAGT
The DNA here is from genome assembly GCA_019974015.1 of Nephila pilipes. Classification (NCBI taxonomy): domain Eukaryota; kingdom Metazoa; phylum Arthropoda; class Arachnida; order Araneae; family Nephilidae; genus Nephila; species Nephila pilipes. The sequence goes on along the minus strand of BMAW01130694.1, from coordinate 324,646 downwards.
GTGTATGCAGTTGGAGCAGTGGTTCTCTACCTTTGTCGATTCTCAACGCCAATTTGAATTTCGGTTTTCCCATGGCGCCCAAACTTCAATCGAAGTGCGATTAACGGAAGAAGTGAAAATAAATAAAACATGCATAACACCGCAGAAAAAATTATTTTGGATATACAATTACTGAACAAATTCATTCGTTATTTATTGATTAACAATAAATCAATGGGCGAGTGAAAGTGCGGCTTTATGGCACGAGAGGCAAATTTACTAAAGGTGTTTAAGTGAAAAGGTACGAAACGACACTGTGGATATAAATGTGGACTTTATTCAAAGAATACACCATAGGCCTCAGCACAACAATCCCATTGATTAACGAGCCGAAGGATCCCTCGTTCCTAAAATTCCTGGGGCCTTGACGAAATCCAGTTCTCCACAGCGGCTTTGTGTTTATCGTCCGACTTGAAGCGTTTCCCTTTCAGATGTTTTTTCAGGGAGAGAAACACATGGAAATCGCAGGGCGATATGTTTCGGCTGTAGGGCGGATAATCAAGCTGCTCCCACTTGAACTTGGCTCTCTGAGTGATTCCGGAGATGTGTAGACGCGCGTTATCATGGAACAGAACTACACCCTCCGTGAGCAACCCCGGTCTTTTGTTCTTGATGGACCTGCTTTGGCTTAGAAGTGTTTTCTAATACACATCGGTCGAAAAAGACGATGAGCAACACCTTGCTTGCTGCCGCCATGGCTTTGAACTTTTTTTTTTTTTTTTTTTTGGGGGGGGGAGGTGACGATGCATGCTGTCCCGCTTTGTCTCTGGCTTGTAGTGATGGCACCAGCTCTCATCACCTGTGACGATCCGCTTCAAGAAAGCGGGATCTTCATGATACCGAAACAGATGTTAAAGTGCGCAGTGCTCCATACGCAGCCCTTTTGTGGTCGGTGAACTGCTTTGGAACCTACTGCTCACACACCTTCCGATAACGCAAGCTGTCATGAACAATTGTACGCACTGTTCCAATGCTGACATCCACTTTCACCCCCAACATTCGCAATGTGACTCGCCGATCACTCCTCACTAGGTCATTCACCTTGTCGATAAGTTGGCCGCGATGAGTGTGTTTACCTAGCCCGGTCTCGGGTCATCAACCAAATTCTTATGGCCTGCACGAAAAAAAAAAAAACACTCCATTTTCTCTCTGACTTATCGGACACTCAGTGTTTCCCGTATACCGTCACCATTCGACGATGAATAGAGGCCGGTTTAACACCTTCCGCTATCAGAAATCGGATAAGGCCTCGCTGCTCCTCAATCGTCGAATTTTGCAATGTGAACGCCATATTGTCCTCACACGTACTGCCGCGTCAGTTAGATGTATAAGAGCCTCAGCTCTCTCCTGCGCATGCTCCGATCCACGCCGGGGACTCCATTCGCTTCCCTGGAGTCTCTCTATGTTATCCTCTACTGGCATAGGCAAATATGTTCACGGTTACGACGTTTCGTACCTTTTCATTTGAACAACCCTTGTTCTTATACGGCGCCAAACTATGTTTCTGTGATCTAGTGATTGGAAAAAGTGGTCGACAAGGTCAAACGAATAGGAAAGGATCGCTACAGTGTCCTGGGGCGCGCGTCAGATATATTTACTAATTCAATTAATAGAATGAAAGAAACTGCAGATCAATGCACATTTTTTCAAATCTTGAATCAAACTGAGTGGGGTTTGGTTTTACTAACGTCGCACTAGAAGCAACACGGAGGCTGTTGACGACTGACCTCGTAATTTTGAATCTCGGTCAAGTAACAAGGACGACATCTGAGCTGGCAGCCCCTCTCCTAACTTCCACATCACACCTAAGGGAGGATTTTGGACCCCGACAGATTTAACGTGCATCAACCCCGACTACACGGTGGGTCTTTAGTGACATCAAGGCTCGATTGGTTTGGTATGTCGCACTAGAAGCAACTCGAAGGCTATTACATAAAAGATTGAACCCTCGACTCAACTTAAACCGCCGGCCGCGAGTCCGTTGCCTTAACTATTAGGCTACCATGGCCACGAAAAATTGTTGCAAACAGTGAGTGAATGTGAAGGTATTGGTGCAAGAGCCAGATGTGGCTATGCTGCGCCAAACAAGACTTAACTGTGGTCTAGATAGAAAAAAAATTGATTGACAAGGAGGGTCGGAAATAGAGAAAGATCACTAGGGTTACCCGGGTTTTCATCACCCGTGTTTACCAAAGACAGTAAACCCCACGGGAAAGAAAAAGATAACTAGGGTGCCTTGGAATCATGATACTATTTTCAGGTAAATACAAGCGAGTTCCCCTGATATAATCCCCAGGGGCAGTTTAGTTTTTATTAACGTCACACTAGAAACAACACGAGGGGTATTGGCAACGGGCCTCGTAATTTTGAACCATGGTCAAGTGACGAGGACCACACCTGAGCTGGCACCCCCCTCTCCTAACATCCACACGACGCCAACGGGAGGACTTTGGGCCCCGAATAGATTTAATGTGCATCAGCCCCGGCTACACGGCGGCTAAGGATCGAACCCGCGACTAAACGAAAACCGCCAGCCCACGACCTTGACCACTAGGCTACTGCGGCCTTATTCCCAGGGGCAGAGTGCCCGGCTATACCCCCAGACACTGGGTACTTATTTTAGTCGCCTCTTACGACATGCGTGAGTTACAGTGGGACTATTGTCATACCCGGTCACTACACGGGTCTGCAAATAGTAAAATTAATACAATTATAAATATAATATTAATAAAGTATTGTAATTTGTGATCGCGAATGAACGACAGTGAAATTTAATTGCGCAAGACCCAGATATGAAAACATTACAAAAATGGGGGCGGGGGGAATTAAAAATTGGTCGACAAGGAGAGTCTAAAATAGGGAAGGATCTCTACAGTATCCTGGGAGCAGGGACTTCTTGAGGCCCTGGGCCTTATGAAAAAATAAGCCCCTCCTGTGACCTTTTAATTTTTTTTGATGTATATACACATGTGTATAGTTCAATAAAAGCAATCCATAGGAAAATGAGGTTTTATGTGAATATTCGTTTTCTACATTTTAAATTCACAAAATCATTAATTAGGTCATCATAATCAATTGTTAAAAAAATTGCATTTTCAATACTCATCAAGCTTAAATTATTTAAACGTGACTGAGTCATACGATTTCTCAATTCATTTTTGACCAGTTTGAGTTTTGAAAATGAACGCTCACCACTAGCGTTAGTTCATTGATAAGAAAATTCTCGTTATTATTTCGATATTGGGAATCATTGTGAATAGTCTTTCATTATACTTGTATGTATAGAGTGTGTTTGTAGGAAACGAGACTATATCAAATACTTTTGTTGCGCCGTTGGCAACAGCTGTAAATAGTTATGTTTTGAGAAGAATAAAGTGATATGTTGATACCTTTCAGTCTAATTTAATACCGACGAGTCCACAGCGTTGATCCCAATTCTAGTTCCTTCATCTGCATTTGTAGAATTAGAATTCTTATCAATCTTTC